>JASSUY010024892.1:0-55522 GCA_032466535.1 Forpus xanthops
GCCGCTAGGTGGCGCCGCAGCGAGGCCGCTTCTTGCCGCCGGGGCGGGCGGCTCCCGGAGGTCGGGCGGTGAGGGCGGAGAGCGGTGTGGGCGGGCGAGCCCGGCCCGGTCTGGCCCGGCCCGGGAAGCGGAATCGTCCTTTGCAGGTGAGTGTGGTTGGAGAGCTAACTGAAACAGAGCAGCTGCTGCCCTCCCCCTCAGCCCCAACACTGTCACACTGAGATACTCGATATCGGTTTGCGATTATTCACATCAGGAATGGCACATGGGAAAATGCGTGTTGTACCAGGAGCCACAGACACACGTGTTTGAGGTCTCTGCCTGGAGCTGTGTTCATAACGCTGTTTTTTTTTCCCTAGCTTTTCTTTGCCAGCACCTTTCTCCAGTGGCTGGCCGTACTGAAGGCGCCCTGAAGGTGTGGCAATCTCAAGAGCTAACGTTAACTACAAAGTATACTTGTCTCCATCCTGTCAAGATCAGAAAGCGCAAAGTGTGGCTTTTTCTGCGGAGAAAGGACATGTGCTTTGAACAAAAGAGCCTGGTTGAGGACTGGCTGTGCCATCCTCAGTCTCTGATGTCCTGATGAGAGCCGCTGATTGGTCTTTCCTTCATTACTCACCAGCAGCATCTGTAATTAAACTAAAAACGACTTTTCTCAGTGGTGTTACATTTATAGCTCCCCCATTTTGCATTCAGAGTGCAGGAGCAGTTTGGCCTGTGGTAATGAGGCTGGTTGGCCATCCCTGGCCCAGCTGGGGTGAGTGGCAGAGCCTGGCAGAGCCGGCTGGCGCATTTTGGGGACATGATGAACTCAGGTGATTGCCAGACCCAGAGGTAAAGTTACAGAGGGCCTCATCTGACTTCGCTCATGCAGCGTTTCATTAAAGGACTTTGCGCCCATCAAAATGACGGAGCATAGGCCAGCGTGCTGGCTCTGCAGGCTAATTAGTCTCTCAGACCTTCTGCTCCTCTGGAAGTCCCAGCCCGGCTGGGCAGGACAGGGCTTTGTGTTGCTCGCGTCAAGTGGCCAGGTTCCACATCTGTGGTGCTGGTATTTCGCTGGTCTGCAGGGCTCTCATTTGGCCTATAAACCGCAAACATCTGCTGAGGTTATGGTCGGCTTGTTGGCTGATTTCAGCAGGGGTGGTGACCTGCTGTACTAGTCAATCAGTTCTGGAAGAGCAAACTGGATGCAATACGGAGGAGTTTGAGAGAGCAGGAAAAGAGCTCAGCCAGTCAAAAATAAAAACTAGGTAAAAGTAAGGAGCTGTGGAAATGGTAAAATGCTGCAGCTTAATAGACCGGGCAAAGTGCATGCTTGTGTTCCAGTGTCCTCGGTGTTTCCCACATATTCTTTCCCTTGACGGCAAGATACTATTTTTTAATGCGTGCTGATAATTGAGCACATTACTTTATCAACTGATAAGATAAAAAATATCTAAAGTCATGTAAAGAAAGTAAATTCTAAGAAGAAAATGTGCCTCATGCCTATAGTGATAAAGTGACCTTAATTTGATTTAGTCCGGGAATAGTTTATTTTAAAGTGATATAATAACAATAAATTCTATGTAATAGTCCAGATTCCGGTGACATCTTCTGCTATTAATGAAGATGTCATGTGTGTCTCACAGAAATGTCACCACAGTTTGACAGGCTGAGGAACAATGTATGAAAACTAACTGTTCTCCATCACAGCAGTGTCAACTGGAAGAATTTCACAGGCCATACTCTCTAGTTACTTTGGATTGACGCAGATGGAAATGAAAGCAAGACTGGACTGTCAAAGCTTTCAATGTTCATCCTCATTTCTTTAAAAACAAAGTCTCCGCTGCTGCTCTGATTTGCTTCTGTCCTGTGCCATGGTAGGCCAGGACTGATACTGGAGAAATTGTTGGATTTGAACTAGCTGACAACAGACCTGGCCTTTCTTAAGAGAAACATGCATAGTTCTTTCCATGTAAATTCAGTTTAGATGCGGGAGTCTGGGTAAAGAACTGTCGAAGTGACTTAGCCCAACCAGTTATTCTATAGTCTCACTGAGCGTTTATTTCCAGGGCAAGCAGGGTAGAACATGCTGAGAAGGAGCAATGGAGCACAACTTGGTGTAAATAATACATCAGGCCTGATCTGGACCCATTTCTGCTGGCAAAACAGGCTCTTTGTTCAGGAAGTTAGTCCAGTTGGGACTTCCAACAAATGGAAGTATTTTATAGTGCAACCTTGTAAACTACTTAGGGATTTTGAAAATAAACAAATACAAGCAAGGATACTGTTGCTGTTCCTCAATGCCTGGTAATTTCCCATGAGCATGGAGGGCCGAAGAAAGATCTCTTTTCTCGTGGTTATATACCCCGCCATTTCGGGGGTGTCACTCACTGAACTGCGTTATAAAAAACATTTAATGAATCTCCCCTTGGGTTTGCATTCCTGAAGAAAGCCACAGCGGCCCCGATTGCAGCTCACAGCAACCTAACTGCTTCTGGAGCCCTTGCTCATCCTACTGGGCAACCTCCTCAAGTCTCCCTGAAATGTATGTGAGAGCCTGATCCCCTTGAGAGCCCTTGAAAAGCACAGCTGGGGTATCTACCACCACATGTCCTTCTCATAAGAACTGGAGATGGACAGGAGGAAGGTGAGGAGACTTCTGTAAAAAACAGTCTGCAAACCCATGTACTTAATGGAGGGTGAAAACCGAAGTTTTTTAAATCAACTGTTGCAAGTATTAGAGTAGGGAATAATATTTTTCCATTAAATTCTATATGGTGGGAAGGTTATCACTTTCTATCAAATATTGTGGATTTTCCTGTGAGAGCCACTGTGTCTGACTGATAGCGTGTGGCTATCAGACACAAGGAAAATTATCTAATTTATAGCCAGTATTAAGAAAGCTACCAGCAACAGAATAAAATAGTTCTCCATATGGTACCATAAAGCTTCCAAAAACTATAGTTAAAGAAAACAACAATGCTCAGTGAGAAATTCTCCTTTTGTATATCAAGAAAGGGGTTGCAGCAGCAGGGCTGGTAAAGACGCACAAGAAGGAGAGATGTCTTTGATTGTCTTATATGAATTTACAGCTTTTATGCACAGGATTACAAGTATTAGATGCATCTTTGTGCTAACAGGGCTCATGTTTTGAAGTACAAGAAAACTCTACAGTTACATTCTGTGGAGGCTTCCACAGTTTGCCAAATGGAAAAACATTTGGAGGTTTGGAAAAATCTTGCACATAAATTACTAAAGGCACGAAGCGCCTGAAAGATGGATGAAATCAGAAGCCAAGGAAAAGCAGTATGTGTGCCAAGGAACAAAAAAAAACATGTAATGATTTCTTTTAATGACTCTCCTGCAAAATGGAGAGCAAGCTTCCAGGGCATGTCATATTCTCATAAAAGCAGCTTGCCTTGGTGATGAGAAATACCCTGTAAGTGGTCAGACTGAGACCCAATTTTTCATCCTTTCTGCACATAGCTCTCCATTGATTATGTTAAGTGCTACCTACTGGTTAAAAACACAGCAAGCATATTGTCTCTGCCTGTGGCAAAGGGCAGCTACGCACTTGCTAATTTCCTGATTTATGACACCCTACAGAAAAAATTGAAAGTGGGAACATGGTGAGGGGGACGGGACACACACTATAAAAGCAGAAGGAGATCAGGAAGTTTGTGATAAAGAAAAAGGCTCTGGACTGACATGTAATCTCTCTTTTGGCTTGAGTAAACCTGCTCCTTCAAGGCTGTGCCATCAACAGGGCCTGGCTCAAGTTTCACTACTAAATCTGAGTCAACAATCTGTAATCTGGACACCAGGCTCAGGATCCAGTCTCAAATTGCATTTGGAAGCAGACAACAGGGACACGGGGAGGTGGGGACTGGGGGGAGTGGGGAGAGGAGGAAAAAGACGATCTTTGTTTCTCATTTGATTGTCCACACAAGGCTGAACCGAGGTCATGTGTCTTTTATTTTTTTTTTCTTTTTTGCCTTTTTTTTTTTGTTTGTTTGTTTGTTTTTGTCATCTCTGAGATAAAACTTCGCACCTCTCTGGCCTTGAGATTGCCTTCCTGACACTTATAGAAGATAAATGCCCGAGAATGGGGGACATAAGTTTGTGGAGCAGCTCAGATTTGGAGCTCTTTTCATCTTTCTGACATGTGATACCGTGACATAAGCTGCCTGCAGTGGGGTTGCTATGCAGATATACAGTTTCTGAAAAGTTACACCAGGAAAACTAAAACCTACCGATGGATTTAGCATTTCACAAAGAAGCGGGATAAAATGTGCGGCAGTTAGACTCAAAAGCTAAAAAAGGTGAATTAAACTTTCATGAAAACAATCTCCTTAAGAAAAAAAAAGAAGAGGATCAATAAGTGTAAAAGTGTCTCGTTGCACTCCTAGCCTTTGGGCTGCTGACTTAATCCCGCTACTGTATATAATAAAGGAGACCCTGTGTGTTTAATGGCAGGGAAGGAAAGAAGGGGGAAATACTTGGGTACTGTTCCCCTACCTAATTTCACCCCCTTGTCCCCTCTTTGTTGCTGCCTTGCCATGGTTTTATTTTGAAAAATAAAGACTAGAATAAAAAATATGTTGTCTGAGGCTTCCAGCCAAAAATGTGCCAGCATTTTCCCTCCCCCCCCCCCACTCCCCCCAGACTCCTTAGGCCAAAAGCCTTAACAAAAGCTGTTTTCTGTTTGGAAGATCTCTGGGTCCTTCACTCCCTTTCCTAACCCCTAACACAGGAAATGATTTTATAATTCACGTTATTAAGGAATTTAACTCACTCTCTGTCACTCCCCCCCCTCCTTCTTGCCCCACTCCCTGCATGTCGACTTGACAATAAACCTGTGGGCTGGCACCCGTCCTCTCTGACCCGTTTGTGTCAGCTCCTCTGCCTGACCCTGCCTGTAAATCATCTTGCCAGACCTTTCTGGCAGCCAGGCAGCAGCCAACTTTCCCCAGCATCCAGCCGTGCTCCAGCGCCTGGGCGCCTGCTTTGGCTTATGCTGAGAAAAGTACCTATACCCAAATAGTGGGCTGCTCCTGAGTTGTGTCCCCCCTCTCCAAACATTACATTTCACATAATGCCTGTCATGCCAAAGACCACACCAGCGATTGGGAGGCAATAAATCAATCTCCCTTGGCAAGAACTGAAAACCATGTCTCTTGAGGTACTTCAGAAGGAGAGGGTAGGTAATATGAAGACCAAGCACCACACAGCAAACGTGGGGCAGGCCTGCTGGTGCAATCCCAACAGCCTGGCACTCTTCCCTGCTCTAAAGCCGACTGGGTGATGCCACCAGTGCTGTGGCCCCAGCGACCTCTTTGGCCACCCACCCTCCCTGCCTTGCTCTGCTGGGGACCCTGGAAGCATGCAGGACCACAGGGCTGCAACATGCTGAGGTGGATCCTGTGAGCTGGCTGAGGGACGGCTCCCTTTGCTTCAGAGGTGGGCTCTGTAATGGGTCAGTGTTTACTGCAGCAGCTCTGAAGCCATGCTGGAAGGAGGTGTCCTTGTTCCAGGAGATAGTCTCAAGAGGTAACTCCCGGGCTGTGCTCCCTCTTCCCCTCCCTGTGGATGCTGTATTTACGTCTCTTCCATGAGGACTGAAGAGTGCCTCTCCTGCCTTTCATGTGCCAGGGACATGGGAAGGCATGAGAGCTTCTCTCAACAACTTGTTTTGTGGGCTCAACTCTTTCAGCTGCAGAAGGGGAATGAAGCTGAATCTCTTCTCCTGGCCCCTCAGCCAACCTCCTAACCATGACACTTTTCTGGAAAAGAAGGCAGTATCCTTCCTCAAGCCTTTTTCTTTTACTGAAGATGTCTAGCAAGGTCCTTCAAAGAAAAAGTAGGCCTGATGAGAGGTGGGAATCACAACACACCTCTGTCCTCAGCTATCTTATTGGCTAATAATAATAAATATAATTTCTAAGGAAAGGTCCTAGTCAGTGCACCTGGCTGTCCTGGGCTTATATGTCCTTCAGAAGAGTAGTGGGTGAAGCGGCTGGGACCTTCACCTGCTCCAGTAGACAGGTGATGCTTTAGAAAATGGGGAACACCTTTGAGAAAAAGACTATCAACATTGAGAAAAGAGACTGTCAGCAGCATGTAACTCTTTTGTTTGCCTC
Source organism: Forpus xanthops (assembly GCA_032466535.1). Classification (NCBI taxonomy): domain Eukaryota; kingdom Metazoa; phylum Chordata; class Aves; order Psittaciformes; family Psittacidae; genus Forpus; species Forpus xanthops. The sequence continues at coordinate 6,126 of JASSUY010024892.1, forward strand.
ATGGCTGGGTCAGCTCTTCACAGGGTCATAGAAGTTCAAGTCCCAATAGGTCTTGACTGGCCAACGTGACAGTCTGAGGAGCACCGCTGTGTCAGAGACCCCATCTCCCTTGGAGGTGCTGCAGCACCTGCAGCCAGCATCCATTGCACCTCTGAAGGGCCATGCTCCCACCATTGCTGGAAGAAAACATCCATGAGCTGCTGTTCAGCTGTATTTTCTACAGCTCTCTGTGTTTTGCTGGTTCAGCCTACGCTTTGTGGAAAATATCGTGTTGCTTTAGGTAGCATTGCATTTCCTTGCCAAGTACCACATAAACGACAAGTAAAATGTGTACAAGCTTATGTAAAGCTGCTCTACCCATTTCAAAGTATCTGAGCAGTTATGTTCAATATGAAGCAGGTTCAACTCAGTTTCTGATTCTCCTTCTCTCCCTCTGCTGCACGCCTGTGTGTGGATTCTGCACACGTCTGAATACCTCCTTCCCTAACTCAAAGATCCCAAACATCAAGTCAGCTTTGGGTAGGAGTGGAAGGCAAAACAACTTAAGGGGCCATTTCTTTTCTAAGTTATACCTCTGTAAATCCAGAGGAATTCCAGGGGAATCAACCTGTACCAGCACCAGCAGATTTGTTCTTAGTTTGAGCACAGAATGTTATTAAATGATGCCTTTACATATTCCAAGCCTATTTTTAAAACAAAGGCAGTGAAGTTAGGGCATCCAGTTCTATATATGGACACTCCAAATGGCACTGAAATGCCTCATGCATATGTTTGGCTGAGTGTTGATTCGGGTGTCCAAATATGGACCTCAGAATGGGATATCTCACTTGGATAAGCATCCTCACAAATTTGGCGCACAGCACTTATTTGAACAAAGCAAATTTATTTCTAACATTTAGCACGGAAAAAGCATGAAATGTTTTCATTTTGAGGGACCTTCTTGTTCACGGAATTGAGCCACTCAAATACGGACATGTGTTGTAGTTCTGGAAAAAACTGAAACCCTCAAAATCATCTAAGACAACACAGAAGGAAATTAATGCAGAGTGCTTGCAGCACGCAGACCCCCTCTTATCACAAGGGCAAAATTCCCTCTGACATCAAGAATTCAGTGCCAGCAGAAGGACCTGCATAGCTTGATCTTAGCAAACTCCCCCTCTGCCCTGGCAGTGCGGAGGGACACACGCAGGGCCAGCTGCTTAGAGACCCAAGGCAAAGCTTACTCTCTGTGCTCATGAAGACAGCCTCTGCATCTCAAAACTGTACGTGTGCAAGAGCTGGAGTGATTGCCATTGCACGCAGGAACCTTCCTGTGTACCTCCCAATGCACCAGGCTTTTCTTTGTCTGGCTCCTTGATTGCTAGTTCTCCAGGAAAGAGCTTGGCTTGGCTATTAGTTCTTAGTGCATAATAAATAATGTCAGCAGCGAGCAAGCACTGTTCTGCAAGCCTTTGCTGGGTTCCCATTAATTGCAGAGGACCTTCTTACATCGTTTGTGTAATCCCATTCATTTTATTGGCATCGTATGAGGGATGGATTTGGCCTCAAAAATAAAGCAGGTTTCTTTTGCATAATGTATTGTACCATTTGGTCTACATTTTGCTGAAGGTTTACGTGTACTTGGATATTTCTCCCCAGATATGCAGCTGGAGATACTTTAAAAATAGCAAACAATGAACTGATTCAACTGTCCAAAGCAGTTCCAATTGTGAATTCTGGGGTAAGTTGTTAAGAAAGTGTAAGGTGGGCAAATTTTCAGGAGAGCTTAGGTAAGTTTGCGAGCATTGGACATGTGTGAAGCCACCTACAGCCTAGATTGCTTTCTCTACCTCTGCTCTCCTGATGATTTTTGACAAGCTGATTCAATTTCTGGTAAAAGCAGTTCATGAGAGAGAAAGATTTCTCTAAAGAGTCTGTTGTTTTTCAGAAGAGCGAAAATGTGTGCTAACAATTCTGGACCATTGACAAAAGCAAAATCAATACACACGGCCTTCATTTTACAGCCAAGTTCAAATGAATAAATAGAGATGCAGCAAGCTGTTTACTAGGGAGACAAGCTCTGCTCTACATGCCCTTCTAAGCAGGCACACTTACGCTGTTGTTTGCCTTACATGGCTGGTTAATGAAATCGGTCAAATAGTTACAGAGCTCACCAAACATTTCAAACCCCTCCATCAGCAGGGCTGGCCAAAGGCTGGGAGGCAAGAACTATTGTGCAAGATAGCTCAGGGCCTGCGAATCTGTTGCTATTGTAGAGTTCTGGAGGCACTGGGGAAGATTTTGGTGCTTTGAAGAACCGAGGCTTGATTTCAGGGGGAGTTCATGTACAGAAAACCCCCAACCTTACAAAAGACAGGCACAACACGCTCTGCACACAGCCCCAAATGCAGCATGAGCTAACTGTGCTTGCACAGATCCCCATGAAATGAATGAAGCTGCAGCTACTGCATTCATCCAGGGCTTTTCTCTAAGATATGACCTAACTCTGACGTGTGTTGCGGGGTTCCCCCCTCCCCATGCCTTAAACACTGCAGAACATAAAAAGGGCAAAAATGGAAGGGACATAAGTACAGCTTTTAAGAACACTTACACATATTTTTCTGACACTTCAGGCTGTATTTTGCTTGGTCTCTGAGCAGGCAGGTGGAGGAACGAATAACCACATGAACAAAAAAGATTAAAACAATAATAATAAAACAACAGCACATTTAAGTGCATTTTTTTTTTCCTTGGAGATTTATTTTGTTTTAATAAATCTGACACCAGTCAGGGAGAGAGAAAAGCGTTGCAAGCCCAAAAGGAAAGCAGAGCACATCGAGGGTGCTTCAGATTCTTGCTCTCTCGAAGATGTTTCATTGTTTGAGCTCTCTCCCCAGACTCAGGAGCTGTTGGGTTCCCCCTCCCCCCTCCCTCTTTTTCTTTTTTTGTTGTTTTTTTTTAAGTTTGTTTGTTTTTTTTAAAAAGCGAGCTTACTCGCCCGGTGTGTTCCAAGCTTTCACAGCTCTAATAAATAAGGAGCACCTGTAAAACAGTAGCTTGACTTAAGTGAATCTGTACAAAGGAAAATATAGAAATACAGTATATACATAGTGCTCATAGTGCACCATCACTACAAGGCTCTGATTCAACTGGCTCTGCTACGCTGCTCCCAACACCACTGACACAGGCAGAGACACTGCTCCTGCACACTGCTCCTCACTTCCCTGCAGGAGCCTTATAGAAAAGGTGTACTCTGAACACTCGAGAGTGAACAATTGCTTTATTCGAGTTAGTAAACAGTTACACTGAATCACAAGGTGATCTGGGTTGTTTTTTTTTTTTTTTAAATTTTTTGGTTTGTTATTTTTTTGTGGTTTTTTCTTTTGTGTTTTTTTTTTCTTTTTCTTTCCTTTTTTTTTTTTTTTTCGTTTTTTTTTCTATTTGTCAGAATGGGATACTCCACAACTCTCTTACCAATTCAGTGCCAGTATAACATGCTCTAGTGTACTTTTGGACTCTTGGCTACAACTGTACAAGTGCACACAAGTAAATTCTACCCTGTTATCCTCCACCCACTGATTGAGGATCGAATTGCACATTTCTCTTAACCATGACAGGAGAAAGCAAACAGTGAAACAGAATCATGGGGGATCTTTCTCACTTTACCCTTGTTTTCATTGGTTTGTCCATACCATTCTAATTATCATGAAAGGGCTATGCATATGGAGAGATTGTCTCACTGCCTTCCTGGATCACTGAAAACCATCAGGGTTGAAATTTCATCCAAGTCTTTCGTGACGCCCAGCAAATATTCCCCTCAGATTATTTTACACCTTGAGGGAATTTTGGTCTTTAGTTCAACACTCTTGCTCTGTTCCCAAATGGGGCACTATTTAGGGGAATTTAAAGAGAAAGCTGAGAAGAATAAACATTTACTGAGTTCTCTTGGCATTCAGTCTCTGAAAAACCACAGTATAAACTATTCATGCTGCTTCTTACATCTGTCAAATCAAAAATTAAAAGCCATAAAAGTGTAACACTGAAAATATGGCATTAGAAAGGATAAAGGTGGCCTTTGTAAAAAATAACAAGGAAAGTATATTAGCCAATAAAATATTCTAACTCTTCATTTAAAAGTGCATCATGGGTAGGACAGAGATGACTCTGAAGCATTGCTACTCCAGTATTACCCCTTTCCCCCATCAAAACTTGAATAGGTCCAAAACCATACAATGCAAATCACGATTCTTAGTGTAGCAGCAAAACCACAGCAGTTTTTCAAAGGAAAAAAAAAAAGAAAAAAAAATAAGAAAAAAAAAAATTCTGTATCATTGTCCAGTCTCAAATATCTGAACTTTGAAGTCAGAGAGGGAAAAGTACCTATGTTGGTCCGTGTGGTTTTTGAAACCAGGGTGAAAATCCCCCCAGCAAGAAACCAAGAGGCAAAAAGCGTTCCTTGGAGGAGAAGAGGGGTGGTCGCAGGAATGCTGAGCACACTGTGTGGGTCCATGATGTGCTGTCTTCTGGGTCAAGGCACCCGTGGGACCGAGGCATCCTCGGAGGGGCTTCGTGACAGGAAGCTGCTTTCATCGCTGGACTTTTAGCCAGAGGGGGTGGTGAGCGGACCAGCTGGTGTCATTCAGTGGAGTGACGTGGTTTGCTCTGCTCCCTTTCTCCATGCAAGGTACCCTGTTGGCGAGCGTTCCTGCAAAGCAGACAAGCAGAAGTGATCAGGGTGAGTGGTGGGAGACGCACTGCAGACGGGCTGGGCACTACCTGAGCTCACATCACACACAGCCTCACACTGAGACACCAGGCCGCTGCTTCGGCCTTGGCTGCCCCTCGTACCGCAAGGCAGTTGGTACATGCAGCCTCCGAGGCTGCTGGAGAGGGAGATGGAGGAATTCCTGTGATAAAAAGTTGGAAACTGATATAATAATAGTCCATTCTCTGGGTTTCATAGAGCGCCTTTCATCCTACAAGAGCACAGGTGAATAATGATACTTTGCAATTATATAGAACCGTTCAACCCCTGATCTCAGTGTGCTTTACAGAGATGGGATGTACTGCTCTCTACATGGCACAGGCGGGAAAGAAGAGTCAGAGAAGAAGAAGCATTTGGACCAGGATCCCCCAGCACCTGGGATGGGGATAGGACAGGGAATGCCAGGGCTCCCTCACTGCATAGACTAGTGTGCCAGGGGATCACAGCCGTCAGAGCATGGGATTGACACTGGCTAACATGACAAACAGAAATCAAATAAAGGCATTTTAGGACCCAAAGAAGATCGAGGCATTACTCTCACTTAGGTGAACTGCTACCAAGATCTGGTATCTTGAACACCTGCATTTCCATGGACAATGTGTGAGATGAAAACAAACCCCTCCAGATTCTGTTAGACCAGATCACAGAACTAGGCAAAGAATTTAACTTTCTAGTTGTTCTCTTTTTCTATCCTGGTCTTCATCTCCAGGTCCATTTTCTCCTGTTATCCAAACAGATGTTCTGACTGCTTTTGTTTTCTTTTCTCAGTTTTTAGGACACAAAAGGGATGCATTCTGCAGGACATAATCAGACAACTCCCGTCTGAAGCCCACAGGTGCTTTGACTGGGTGAACAATACTAGGAGCAAACACTGCTTTATTGATGTGAAGCCTTCAGGAAGCTGCATGATAGCTCCCCTAAAATAAGGTGAGCTTTTGTCAGTGGTCACGACAAAGGCCAGGGTCACAAAAAACTCTGGACTCACGTTTTGGAAAACCCAGATCACCTTCTCACCAACCTAATGAGCTAACAACACCCCACTGGTTATAAGCTCCTGATGCCTTAGTTTATAGAGGGGCTGCTGGGTGATACACCATGGCCTCATGTGCTTATGCTTCCCTTGTCACTTGGCCATGTAGACTGGCTAGCAGGGACTGTTTGCTTTCTAACACAGTGTGCTTTGAACTCTGCCTCCTTGGATGGGATCTGCTGTCCCTTACAGATTTTGACTGAAACTTTAAAGTACTTATGGTCTTAATTTTTGTTCTGGGTCACATTTTCCTTCTCAGCCTGGTCCATCATCTTCCCTTCACAGTGGCTCCTCTGCAATCTCTCTCATCACTGTGCGTGTATCCCCATGCCAAACTTCCATCCTTCTCAAAGCAGAGACTGGAAGGCACATTGAATAGGTTGACAGCATAAACTCCCAGAGCATAGGAACCACTATATCTAGGTTTAGGAGCAGCATTTGGGCTTTCAGGCAGTGTGCCCAGCAGGACTGCGCAGCTTTGTGTGTGCAGAGAGCTCTGGACAAGAACTGAGAACTGGGAGGCATCCACCTACTAAGTATTCCCCATTAAGTATACAACTGCTTTCTGTCACTTCTTGGCTTGAAATCTTGCTCTGAGATTAACTAAAAAGGCCAGCAGAGAAAATAAAACCTGTGATGTCTCGATGAAACCTCATTCTGTGCTTTAGGAATTTTGCCTCCTCCTCTCTTTCTATACATCAGCGGAAACAGATTTCCAACCCTCACTTATCAGTCACAAATGGCATAGCATAGCATCAGCTGATAAGTGATTTGGGAGGAAGGGCGTAGAGAAGTTCACTAGCTCTCTGCCTGGAGCAGTCAGCTGGCTTTGCAAATCCTGTCTATTATCCTTTACTGCAGATAGATTCAATGTAACAGAGTATTCAGATTGGAAAGGAGGACCTTCCATGGTGATTGGATCATATGGCAGTAATTGTGTTTGATGAATGCATCTTTGTAGCGATCAAGTGACAAAATAAAAGCCCATATCAGGCATAGCATGCAAAGTTCTGTAAGGAAATGAGAACACACTGGTCATCAGCACTTCACAGATAGATGTCACATACCTCGTGCCAACACTAGCATGCATGACCAGCACAATGAAGTCAGCTATTTATATCCCCCCCAAAAAACAAATTAGTTTTTAGGAGAACGACATATGCTCTTCACCCCAGGTGAACTTGTGCTCAACACACATCCAATGTTGCCGCTCAGACACAAAAAAAATATATCAGCCACAGAAGAATTTTCATGAGCATAAAGCCATGGAGTTGAGCTTACGTGAGTTGCGCTGAGGAAAGTACACTGGATATTGCCTGCTTTCTAAAGCTAAGCAGAGCTGGGCTCATCCTGGGGTGGAAGATCACCTAGAAGTCAGAGGTAGGCTGCAGTTCCAACCCCAGGAGGCAGCACGGAAAAGATGATGGAAAAAGAACAAGTAGATATGTTCATTTCTGCTCTACTGTCCATGCAGGGCAGGGAAAGGAGAATAACTCAACTGGATGATGACCCAGCTCAAGCAGGTAACTTTGAGGTTCACCTGTGCAGGCTCAATGGTGACAGTGTTCCCCTGAACAGCAGGTGAGAGCTGCACTGGTGCCCTCTGTGGCTGTTAGTCATAACCTCGGTAATGGGCAGCTATGCACAGGCTGCACCAGCACAGAGCTTCCTCGTTGGTTTATGCCCCGACATGTGAGGATTTAAGTGCTTGCTTAGTAGGGCAGATTGGCAGCTAGGGAAATGCCTCCCCAGCAAGTTCCTTCCTCCCTTTCTGCAGCTAGCCAGCTCTTCCCAGGTGCCACTACAGGCCTACAGCCCTTCATCCTACACAGCCCTGGGATTGGTGTGGTGGGAGGCTTTGCCTTGCTTGGTAGAGCCAATTGCTAGAACTACTCCTTGCGACATGCCTCCACACTGAGGAGCTGGGTAGCTCAGCTTTGGGGGATATTTCCTGCTCCTGTTCCCCCATACCCAAGCACTGATGCTTGTATGGCTGCTCCCAGCTCTGCACCATAAGACAAGTATTACCACAGTGGCAACATGCTCCTGCAGGCACCGACAGCTGCCAGGAATAGCTGCTTCTACCCAGTGCCCTCCCCAGACATATCCTACCTCCTCAGAGGGGCCATGTCATTGACATTGCTTTGGGCACATACACGCACACAGACACACACAGTTTTTTCCATGGTTGCTTCCCCTCATTCTGTGCTCCACTGATCATTTCTGTCTCCAGATATGTATCTTATTGTTCAGAAGAAGATGAGAGACTGGGTGAGGCAACTGTTGATGTGGGCTGGCATGGCAGAGTTTCCGTCATTTAGCACAGCGCTTAATTCACCCAGACAATGAATGCTGATGTGCTAAAAGAGGCCCAGTTCATCTGGGACGTGCATGGCCCTAGAGTAAAGGCACTGCAATTATTTTCTCAGGGAAACCGCTCTGAAGATAAACCACAAGAGCGCAGCTAAAGTCAGCATGGGAGCAAGCTCAGCCCTGGAAACACTCTGGAATCATCTGTTACTTGTAATGGTTCTGTAATTTATTTATTTATTTATCTTAGCAATTCTTCAGGCAGTTCAAGCTTCTTCATTAAAACTTTACCCTTTGAATACTTGATGGTGGGGATGCCACATTGCAAGAGGCTTTTAGCACAAATGGGAGAAAAAGCAGGGTCCTTAAGCACCAGCCCTTGATTTTGAAGGTGGTGTTTTTCTTCTGCTCTGGTCTTGTAAACTAAAGATTCTTCTCAACTTTGGGTCAGATATGCAACCCAGGCTTGCCTGCTTACTGAAATGTGAGCTGTAATCAGAACAGATACCATGACTTTGAGGCAAGCACTGGGAAAGAGCCTTGGGATTTGCCCTCCTTTTATGCCTAGGCAGAAGAAGTGGTAGGGACAGCTTAATCACCCCTAACTTTGTCCATGTATTGTTGCAGGGATGCACCAGAGGCCATGCTTGCAATGGTATCCAGTTGCCTTGTAGTCAGGGAAGGACCTTAAGGGAGAAACATGAACTGGAAGGCAGAAGGTCTGCTGTGTGCTGTTTCCTGCTTCCCTGCATCTATTCCTGGAAAAGCCTTTGGGGAAATTTCACCACTTTACAACTGTGTTTGGCCCCTTGCTGGTACATTTAGTACTGTCTCTCACTATGCTCATTCAATGTCTGTTAAACTGAGACCTAAAACTAGCTAGTGAAGTTAGGAACAGGGATGCGTGTCATTATGACCTTGTTACGCAGTAAGCAAATGGTAGAAATAGAGTTCCAGGCTCTCCTTCATGCTCCTGCATGGCCAAAGGGAAAAATACCTATTAGAAAGATGCAGCAAAGGAATCACCACTGTAAGTCACCAAGATATGGGGTATGCACTCCTGGATTTACCAGGCAGCCAGTTCACTGGGAAGAAATGAGACAGAAATGAAGCCCTCTCTACCTCTTTCAAAAGGGATGACAATCGTTCAAACACCAGCTATCTAACAGCAGACTTTGGTCTTGACTGCTTTGTTCCATCCCCAGGCTCCATGGTAGGGATAGAGCATAAGGCAAAGGGAAAAGGAGTTTCATCCATCTGTTACACATTTTCATAAAGACAGTGCTATCCCCCAAAATAGGAGTACAAGTCTTGTCCTGGGTAAGTATGCAGCTCTTTCCTCATAGCCAGTGGAAACAGCATTCCCTAAATTCACCAGAGAGCAGCCACATACCTGGGGAGAATGGCCTGGGCTGCTGTAAATCCTCCCCTGTACCACAAAACAGCAACGCAACCTCACCGTGCAACTTGTTCTGCACATACTGAGGGGATGTGGCACCTCCTCTCCCCTTCAGGTTTGGATTCTCCTAGGCCAAACAGCTGCTACCAGGAAACAAACAGGAACTCATGCTGCAGCTTTTCAAATTTCCATTTCCCCATCACTGTCAAGCTTTTTGTGGAAGCAGCTCCCCACTGAATTGCACTGCTTTGTCCTTTTCCCTTCTTGTGGTACAGGCAGAGGAGAGGTATGGTCTCATGTTTTTAACCTGGGGGAACTCATTCTCCTCCCCACACCCAGGGGTGCTCCAGAGCAGGCAATGCATTTATTGCTCTTAAACATGTCCAGGAAGAGCCTCTCTATCAACCAACTTTGGAGGAAAGCAGAGGAGATCAGTCTTCATAGGCTAAGATGAAGATTTGGGCTCAGTTTGCCAGATTTCAGCATTGGTGCTGCTGTCAGGCTTCTCTGTTGTCATCCTTCCTTCCTCCCTACCACTTTCTAATCTTCAAAGTAGCCATCTCCACAGAATCTCTCTAAATATTCTCTTCATATAAAGTTTCGCCATTTCAATGAAGTTTTTCATGGTTTAACCTCTTATAGAACTGTTGCTCATTGAGTTCAAACTCCCCTTCGCATTCAACCTGAAATAAAGATAAAACTCCTATCAAAAAGGCCCTCCTACTTAGCTCCATGGCACCATCTTTCTCCAGGCTTTCACTGATAGGGAGTCTCTGGTTTACATTTTGGGGCATTTTGAGATACATATGCAAATCACACAAAGAGGAAAATGCCATCACAGTTCTGGACTTCTAATCTCAGCTGTAGCACCTGGCCATGTCCCCTGTGGCAGACCTCAGGGCCTGCCAGGGACAGATCCTGCTTCACAGTGGGATATCCAGGTGTATCTAAACAACAAAAGACAGTCCATTGCCTTACAGTTGGTGCAGCACCAGTTTTTTTGGCACACCTGTAAATAGTTTGCTTTTCCCCACTGAAGCTTCAGGAGCAGATGTGGAAGAAGGTACGATCTTTCCCTTCAAAAAATCCACCCAAATTTTCATCCAGTTCTCCCATTCTGCACCAGGATGAAGCTGAAACCTTGCAAAACAATATAAACAAGCAAGCAAGCAAACAAACAAAAAGCTCCAAACCCAACCATTCAGCCAAAAAAACCCCCAAAACATAAAAACTTAACCAGAAAGAAACCCAAATCCAGTTAGTTTCTACTCTTCTTTCCTGAAAACAGGCAACCAGTGCACTGTGATAACCCTTCTTTAAGCCACTGATTTTGTCTGAATAAAAATTGAATCTTCAACTTGAATTTCAGGAGCCTCTGGTGGGCCAAAACCACAAGGCTTCTTGGCTATTCTGAGGTGCTTCTCAATTCTCTTATCCAAGCCGATCTCTTCAGTTAAAACTGGCTAAATAGCCAGAAAGAGGCAGAATAACTGTGGTTAGCATTATGGAGAAGAGTGAACGGTGAGGATGGGGATCTTGCCAAGTAGCCGCCTGTAACATCCCTGTGAGAGTCCTCCTCCTCACCTGGTCCTGGCTTTTAATCCGAAATGCTATTGTGGGCCACAAAATCATAACAACAATAATAACAAAAATTATGATAACAATTTCTCCCACCCCAGAAGTAGCATTGACTCTTTTAGTGAAAAGTTTCAACATCTCATATCAGGATGCCATTAACATTTTCACATTTTCCAATGGACAACCCCTCCATCCACAAGCATGCAAGCCTGCATGCCTGCTACTGGCCCCATGGTGTTTCTCTCCCTTATTTTCCTAGTCCCCATCCTGGTTCATTTCAGCCTAAGAGCAGATGGAGACTCATCCAAAGGCAAGTGGGCATGCTCAGGTGGCCAAACTGTCAGGTAGATTATACTGGGGGGGAGGAGCAGACAAACCCCACCCAGAACACATGAGGAGCAAGCAGGTGAGACCTGGCATAGACCTTAGTGCTAAGAAGCTTAGAACATAGCCTTTATCCCCAGCACTGCTGGACGCCATTGTTACAGATTTTCTCTATTTCCCCCCTTCCCTCCTACTCAAGAAAAAAGAAACAATATTTTTTATCACCAAGATAACTTTTTTAGCAATAATTGGTAAACTCTTTCAAATAAAACTCAATTGGCATTTTAATCGCTATTTGAAATTTAGGGTCAGAATTTAAGCTTTCAGCGACTTCATCATGCATCTTTCCTTTTCTACTCATACTCCAGCATCTCTCAGTTGAGTTCCTGTAGGAAAGGGTTCTTTTCCTCCTCCTTTTGAACAAGTAACTTAGAAGTGGCAGCACAAGTGGCTCATGAAAGCTTATAAATGTTTGGAGTATAAGCAGGCAAGACAGTGTTTTACATTTAACCACATGGACTCCAAATAAATAGATGAAAATTGCCCTAACCATAGGTTTCATTATCAATCGGCTGATGATGAGATGCAGATCTTTCCAGAGAGGCTGGAACTTGATAGTTATTTCTCTCTGCAGTACCCAATTCCTAAAACCCTTATTTTTATAACGGATATTTTTTTGGGGGGAAATGTGTGCTTCCATAAAAGATGATTACATTACACAGCCTGAAAGTCTGAAACTGGGAAGATGGAGTGCAGCAGAGAATGGGAGCGTCCTCTCAACAAACACAGTTCAGCCTCTTTGCCTCTAGATAATTTGTTATTGTAGGTTGGCTTGAATTTAAGACAGTAATGTTTCAGAAACACTTGGAAAAGCGAGCCAGATGCAGGGAGGATACCATTACAAATTGAGACACATGTTGTACAGGAATACCAATCTCTTCAAATACCAAAGTCATGTCTGGGGAAGTAAAGCCATGCAGATGAGTCAGAAGCAGGACCTCATCTGTAATGTGCTGAGAGCTTTCAACTTGCATTAGAGGCACTGAGAGCTGAGTGTGCACAGTACTGCACAGGATCAAACCTAGATATTTAATTAGCTGTAATTTTCTCATGGTAGAAGAAAATGCTGAATAGTTGAGGGTTCTGCAGAATGTCAAAGGTTACTTCGACTCACAGTTCTCACAGGATGATCACACATGCTTCCAAACATCACCTCTGGTCTCGTGAGTGAAATGCAGCTTGTTAGCAAAATAGAGTAAATAAGGTAGTGATTAGTAGGTCTCAGCCACAGGAACTCAACTGATGGAGGCATCCAGGAATGTGCTTAAATCGCCTGCTTTGCTGTATAAAAATAGACTTAAAAATAGACAGGAGAGACTCAGCAGGTGATCTGGAAACAAAAAGTGCTTCAGAAAGGCTTGCTGGTCACTGTCGGATTTCCTTGTGATTTCTTGCTAAAACATCTTTGCTTCTGCTTTGCTTGAATCTCCCCCTGCTTTTTTAGAAAGAACTTAATTTTATCTTAAAATCTATTGCTCACTACTTGATTATGACCATCTTTTTCACAACCACGGTCCCTGAAAGTGTTTTACTCCTTTCTGATCCACTTTCAAGTACTGCTCCTAATACTGAGAAATAGTTTATAAACTCCTAATAGTTGTTCAGATCTCACCATTCTGCACTGAAGTTGGCTGTGATTGCTTCAGGGTCAAGCTTCACAAAGGTTATTAGGTGCTTAGCTCCTTATCAGATTTCAGCAGCAATCAGACATATACTATCCAGCATCTCAGCCTCTGAATGTAACGGCAACCGTTGTCACCGATAATGTTTTTACAAGGGTTTGTAAATCCTTGTCTGGTTTACTGCTCTGGTTTACTATGGTCTTTGTTGTTAGGGACTCTGTATTTAATCATGAGTTGTGCTTTTTTTTCTTCCCCCATAAACTCTCCTTTAGTAGCTTGACAGCACAAGAACAGAGATGGAGAGCTACTCTCCCCTATGCCTGTTTCACACTTTACACTTTTGAGTGCAGCCCAATCTGATTTGCACCAACTTAAATAAGAGGAGCACACAGCCTTATATGTACGAAAGTGCCTGGTCAGTCTTTAAAGCCTGGCAAAGAATTATGAGTAACTCATTGCAATATGAATGTGGGATGGTACCAGCTTAGGGAATGGCATGGATTGCATGCTTATTTCAGTTCGAATAATTTTCATTTCACAAGACAATTACAACTAGTAGGGGCAAGTAAGCACCAAAAAGATCTCTGAAGTCAGTGGTCCCAGACCCTGGGAGTTGACAGGTAGGCTACAGTCTCCAGGAGCTGCAAGGTCTGCAGATTTCAGTCAACTGAGTTATGCCATTTTTTACCGGCTGAAGTTCTGGCCATGTGTTTTGTTTGCCAACAGTCCTAGGTGCTCACTAGCTCTGTAAATCAGACCAGGTGAAACTGTTTTCTAAATTAGGTTCAAGAATCGGGTATCATATTTGAAACATATGCCCTAAAAGGTTTTACAGAAAAGCAGGAGGAACCCACCAGAAATCAGTATTTATTCCTTTGATTCAAAGAGTATGCAGCGATCTATGGCAGTGTACCGCAAGCCTGCTATTTACTGCCACTGAGAAGGAAGTTAGCACTCCTACACCCCGGCAGCAAGATGTGGGAGCTGAAAGCTACCCTGGAAGTATGTCACTTTATACTTCACCATTTTGAGAGCCCTTTTTTTTTTTTTTTTCCCCGGGAAATCCCTTTTCTGATTTAATGTATCTATCTGAGAAGCTACACAGGCAATTTTGAAATGTAAGATCACACTGCTAGAGTGAGGCAGCTCTCAAGGGCAAAGCTTCCATTCCAAGCAAATGTGTTTAAGGCTTTGTGGTGTTAACAGCCTCTCCTCTCCCTCTTTGGAGAAACAGAAAATTTCTGTAGGCTCCTGAGAAGCCAGGTGAAGGAAAACTTCTGAACCAGAAGAGTAGCTGCTAAGTGTATGAGTTCAATTACTCTGCTGATTTAAATTAGTTTAGCACCAGTGGAACTACATCCAGTTAAAATTAGCTAAGTCTCTGGCGCATAGTACTGTGTCAGCGAAGATGACTAGCATAAAAATGTGTTTAAATATTGAAAATCTGTTTTCAAGTATACCTTTAAGGTCAAATTTTGTCCTGATCATAGGAAACAGGGCAGGGTAAGATGCTGGTAGGTAGATGCTACAGTGACAGAGGAGAGATAAAAACTCCTGAGGCAGAAGAGGAGGTTAATAGCTATGCTGCTTGCTTCAGGAATCCTGATCAGAGGAGGAAATTTTGAGCTGGACCATTATGGGGAGGGGAGCTCACAGTGGGATATATATTACTTCTGCTCTGAACTGGAGCATTCTACATGTACATTTTTACAACTACGATGTATGGACTAGACAGCTGGAGGTTTGGGCCTGTAACTCAGCAGATGCTGACCCCACGACTTGCAGGTTGGCTCTGTAGGTGGCCATACTCCTACTACTTCCATTACTTCTGGAGAAATTCTGCTGACACAAGCAGAGAAACTCCTTCCTTTTCTTACCCCGCTGTCCTCAGCATAGGATTACTGAACACACACAGAAGCTAGTTGTGAGTTTAGCATGTGCCACTTAGTTTTCCAGTTTAGTTTACGATAACTGTCATGTTAAATCCAAGCAGATCCTAGTGTTTTCATTTATTTGCTTTAGGAAACCTTGACACCAGAACTGGAGGGTTAAAACTGATCCTGCCTGGACACAAAGCATGTAGGCAGTCAACACTAACACTACTAATTTTAGAAACTCATGTTGCTCAAACTTGAAAAAATAACATTCAACAGAACAGTCTTCCTAGCTTCATTCCTTTATCAGTGTAAGACTTTGGCATGGAGGCATCTTTTACTGGCTCTTCCAACTGTATCAAGCTAGAACAGCTTGACAGTCCACATCCTGATGGAGAGACTAAACTTTAACATTGAGGATTATGTTGCTGATTAGCACTTCCAATAATCAAGTAATTGGTACATTAAATAATCCAGAGATTGGCGACTTGCCTGAAAAGGTCATGCTTGCATTGATTCCTTTTTAGAGAGCCCATGTTGCTATTACACAAATTCAATCTGTCTGTCCAGAACTCTAGCGTAAAAATATTTGGCTAATTTCCTTCTTTTCATACAATATTATGGGAAATAAAATCCAGGAAAAGTTGCACATTAGGGCAGTATGTTCAGATTTTCCAATTAGGGTAGGTGGGGAGCAAGACAGAAAGACTTTTCTGTCTCCTAGGTTAGCGTGGCCGGTGCAATCAGTACAAACCTCCAAGGGCCCAAGTCAACACAATTATTAGTTCAGCTCCTATCTTGTTTGTATTTTGTTATAATTTCTGAGAGGCTGGGAGTCTCCATGAGGAATCCTTCCCACAACCAGACTGCCAAAGGAGCTGGGATTTACGTTTGCCCTTCCCCAGGCCTGGGCATGAGGAACTCCTGGGCACAGCCGAGGTCAGGGCTCTGGTGCAAGAGGCTGAACTGATGCTCTGCTCCCCTGGTCATCACCTCTGTATAGACAGGCAGGCTCTGAGCTCTGTGCAGTCATCACAGATAGACTGCTGGGAGACCAGAAATCTTCTTGCTCTCCTAGACTGGCTATGACCAGCGCTAGCAAAAGGGGGAGGGTCTTTATAAAACCAAAATGTCCTCACCTCAAATCAATCATCATAGCTGCACAAACCACTTGTGCGTGCCTTGAAAGGCTCAAAACCTGTCCAAATTTCACTGCGGTACCCACTGGAATGAGACGGTTATCGTGCTGTTTATTTCTGCAGAGTATTTTGGGTATCCTCTTTCCCTTGACGCACACAAGGATCCTGGTCTCACATCTCTTCTGCACAGAGGCTACATCTTTTCTTGTGAAGAAAGGAGGGGATGAATATAGACTGACTAATAACCATCAACATGCCATGCAATGCTACTTCACAAACCCCAGGGGCATGGCAGACACCCAGGCTGGGCTTTTTAACTTAGAATGTCTATGGGGACATCCATGTCTATGCCAGTCACACTAGGTTTCCTTCACAGCAGGGAGAAATACGCATTCCTAGGGCACAATTTGTCTGAGCTGTCTTAGTTGTTGACTTCAGGATGAGCTCAGCTGTCTCTTTGAAGTGCCTGCTTCTGTAGGTTGATTTTAAAGAGAGTTTAGACAATTAGCTCAGCTGAGTCTTCATTCCAGATGTCTATACTGAATCAGATTAATCTTGCCTGACAACCTGAAAACTTTTCTGTAAGACAATCCTTACGCTGGGACAAAGGAATACATAAAACTCTTGGTGAATAGGAAAATGGTTATTCCTGAGGATAACCACAGTGGCAGTTATTGACATTTAGAGTACAAAAAAAGCCGAGGACAGTGAGTGATTCTTGTCTTTTCAATGCAGCTTGTTCAGTGTGCCCACTTTTTCTGTTAAATACTACCTGTGAAATGACGTCATATATAATCATGTCAACAGGCAAAAATACACAACTCAGTGAAGCCAGAACTCCCTCTGATGTTTTAAGGGTTTGACTCTGAATGATGCTAAACCCCTCTTGGAACTGGGATCTCAGAGAGGTGGCATTACTGTAGCCTGCATGGTCCAGGCAAGCATAAATAGATGCTAAGAACAAGCCTGTCTTTAAGTACCATGTCAGCACACAAATGTGCAAGCCTCTTTCTTAGCACTGGCTTGAAACAAATCACAGCTCTGGGGTGTTTGAACAGGTGGGAGAGGAACGGTTAACCATGGCTCTCCATTTTAGGAGATGCAGTCAAATAGTGGCCTTCTCTCTAGATCAAATCATTATCCCCAGGTAAAAGTGTGCATACATTTATGAAGAGACAATCTTTCAAGCTCCAGAAGCGGCACACTTGGGTTTGCAATAAAGATCTTGCTGCTGATAGGGTGCATAGTCCATTCATACCTCAGGGATGGTTAGGGGGATCCCCACTGGCAGGACTTAGGATTGTGTGAAGATTTTGAATATTTGTTCGACCTCTGAGTTATTATATGTGTTGTTTAATAGTCCAAGAAAGTTATAGATGTCCTCTGCTCTTACAGATGTATCTTTTAAATGTGTCAGCACATGCCGAGAGCAAAGAATAATGGTTCTGTTCCATCAAAGAAAGTAAATAAATACTGTTTGTGATCAAGGGAGGTAACGTTTCTGGCACTACAGCCAGCACAGGGAACGTGGCGTTAACAAATAAAAGGCAGTTCTGACTACACTGCGGTATTTTTGATGGTGCAAATTGCCTGCACTGACAGAGCAGGGAGATATTGCAATGGCCCAGATTTCACAGCATGCGCTGCTATCTATGGATGTAGATGCCAAGCACCACTGCAGTCACTATTTGTGCTACCAGGGACAGGGATTTACTGGAGGCTACAGAATATTCCATGGATTGTAATGAAATCTGGCATGTCACCAAGCCACATCCAGCAAGCCGGCAGTATTTTACTGCTGAACAGATTTCTTGCAACACCCACCATTTTCCCTTTTCCTCAAAGAAGCTCTCCATGCTTTTGAATCTAAACAAATGCAATTACATTTGTTTCTTGCTCACGGGTTTGAAGCAACAGACATATATTAAACTAGCACTTTTACAAAGGTGCTGTTTTATCAGAGGGATTCATTATGCTGGGAATAGGGAATGAAGGGGGGGGGGGTTGTGTCTCTAGAGCATTGTCCTTGGACAAGCCACTGTTGTTGGCGGACTTACCCCTGTCTCTGCCTTGCTTTACAGCCCTGCCAGGAACCACACACATCTACCAACCGCAGGGATGGGGAAAACCTCAGCTGCTTTTCTAAGGTGGGAGACTTGGACCAAAAGCAGATAACTCAGGTAAGAGACCTAAGCCCCATGCTATAGGTCTTGCTGAGATAAGAGACAGCGGGAGGTTCCAGACAGCAGGCAATCCCTAAGCACCGTTATCTGAAGAACAAAAGCTCAGTGAGAGGGGTTTCAGTCCCCCCAAAACAGCCCAGCTGAAAGCCAGGGTGCGGTCTGGAGACAGACCAGACTAGGATGACTGGAGATGACCATCTGGTAAATCAATTGGATCTGAACTAGCAGAAAGCAGCTGGGTCATCCTGCTCTATGCTGTGCTGTAGGGCAATTTCAATCATCAGCATGAAGGCCTGAGTTGCTGCCTAACTCAGCTGGAATAAGTAAGCAGATTAATGGCCCAGACCTAAAACATATCCTAAGCAGAAAACCACTGACTTCGACATACACAACACAATAACTTCACAGCCAGCACTATCATGAAATGTTCTGTAAGCAAAAGTGTAATGAGGCTGCTGATGAATGGAGTACTGACAAGTACAGATGCAATACAACACGAAGAACAATCTTAAAACATAAATACCAGTAGTTTTCTGAAAATGCTGATAAATTGGAATCAGTAACTTTTTGTTTTGCAAAGGCCACATCCACATGAGTTTGACCTCATACCTGAAAATATCCATTCTATTCACACAGAAGGCAGTAGTGATTACACAAACCTTTACTTATTCTGATTTCGAATTCGGAGACACCTCCTTTTCAATGGTGGCTCCAGATCCTCTGGCCCTGTGCTGAGTATTGGTGTTGAGATAATGCACGGCGCAATAGCAGTCTTTTCTGCTGGTTTTGGCACAGGCTGGATCACACAGCCTGTCTTGGGCAGCATCCGCAAAGCATATGCATGGTCCTCGTCTGCTGGATTGTTAAGGTTCGGGTCCTGTTTGTCTCCCCCAGCAAGGGGCTCTTCCCCAGGCTTCTTGCCAGCATCTCCCTCAAGGTGGCAATTTGATGCGCAGTTGTTCTCCTTAACAGACTCCAGCTCACTCACAGCCAGCTCCTCCGGGGGCTGGGGCTTTTTCAGCTCCTGGGGCGGCTCCGGGTTCTTGGAACCCTCCGTGCTCTTCGTGCCATTCACAATGACGTTGCACACCGCTGCACCAGCTTCCAGTCCCAGCGTGCCGGAGGCCAAGGAGACGGGACAGCAGTGAGCTCCATCACTGCACGGTAACATTTTTGAGTCAACTGGGCTGCAGTTGTCCCTGCAGTCACTGCAGTTCCTTTTGTCTGAGCTACCAAAAGCCAGATTTACAACACTGTTAGGTTCACGTTCAACTTTCACTTGGGCATGTAAAGCCCTGTGGATAACATTGTGCAGCCTAGACCGGTGGCCTACTGTTAGGTCTATCACACCGTCCTGTGGACCCTGTAGCACACTGGGGAAACCAAATTTATTGTTCACTGGACTACTAGGTCTGACAGTCAAGTCAACAACTTCATTTTTACTGTGCTCCTGAAGCACTTGAGCTTGATTTAGGGACTGGCCTGAGCAGCTCGGTGACGAGTCAGAGGATTTAGATGATCCTTGCTTTGACTCTCGGGGGGATGAAGAGCTATTGTTTGGCTTTCCCCCAGATGTTTCGTTGGAGGTACTCGGAATGAAGCTTTCGCCATTGCTGGAGAAGCCATTGGGGGGTTTAGAGTCGTTGATGTGAGGGATGGGAATGGGAATGGGGATGGGGACGGGCAAAGGGACAATGACAGGATATGGCACTAGTAGAGTCGGGGGTGGCACCAGCGGGGCAAGGGATGGCAATCCAAAGTTCATCATCTGGGGCATAGGCATAGGACCATTTGGCATCATGCTGACAGGGGGAAAGGGAAGACTGGGCAAAGGAGCTCCGGGAGGGGGAGGCGGCAATAAGCCGGGAGGATTCCCAGGCATGGTAGGTGTTGTGGGGGGATGGATATGAGGGGAAAGCATTGGCCTGTGCATGGGGCTAGAGGTCGGACCCATATTTCTGGGGCCACCTGGTGGTGGACCGATTCCAGGAATCATTGGATTTGACAGAGGGCTGTTAGGATTTGAAGCATGGTGAGGTGGCCCACGAATAAATGGTGGACGGATTTGCTGCATAATTTGCTGCTCCATGAATATGGGCAGAGGAACCGGCCCACGGTTTGTCATTACCATGGGAGGGCTGCGAGGTGGGACACCAATTGGAGGCACAATGCTAGCAGGTGGCTGGACAGAAACTGGTGGAATATTTGGATTCTCACTGATGGGAATAGGTTTGGGAACTGGCGTGGGGATTTTAGTGACAGAGCAGTTGGCAGTGTCAGACGGAGAGGCAGTGGTAGACGCTGATGGTCCAGGACCTTGAATTTGGCCAGCTGCAGACACTGGGGATGGGGCTTTTCTCCGAGCATCTGCTAGCGGTATATTCCAAGAATCTGGAGTCAGCAGCTGCACCCCAGTGCCTTCTGCTTTATTTTCGACTGGAGGATGTAATGTACTGCACAGTCCAGCTGGAAGATTGGCCTGTGTCTCTTTGTAGAAAATGTCCATTTTGTACTGATTGAGACATTTTGCACTGCAGAACTGAAGCCTTCTTTCCCCGTCCCCAAAATCCAGATACTCTTTTGTGTGTCTTATGTGCTTACACCAGTCACATACCTACAACACAGTAATAAAATCAAATCAGGTAAGAAAAAGCAATCTTCTCTTCATAGTGTTATTTTAAAAGTAAATTTTCAGTTGCTTTGTAAATACCCACATTATTTTTCTAGGGAAAAAAAATTGTTACATTTGTGAAAACTATGCTTTTTTTTTTTTTTTTCTCCAAAATATTGGTGATTTGAATGCCACTCCCTTTTCTGTCTCCCATGATCTCAGTTATACCTTATACAGTGCATTATATATCTTAAACCCATACCACAGATACGAATCTTAAGTTGGCATAAACTGTTACAGCACGCATATATAAGTATACAAAATCCGTATGAGTATGGTTGTGATTACTTCTCAGTGGTAATCTAGGCACACCTCTACCATCTGAGATGCCATATTGCATGAGGAGTGTGATAACTAGAAAAAGGCTCAGAAAATTTCTGGAAATGCATGCAAACCATTTCTGCTAAATGGCAGCACACTGTAACATTTAGTATTCTATTAAGGGTATCAAATAATAAGCTGGAAAAGGTGCAGTGTTTTCAAACAACATCATGAAGCAAAAAGCATCATTCATCCTTTGCCCTTCATTCCAAGGGGAAACTTGGAAATAGTCAGGACATTTGTGTAAGGTTCGAATAGTCCCAATTTGTGATGTTTTGGCAAGCTGGAATTATTTTCTGAGCTGGAATTATGTTCTGAGCTGTTTGCCCACTCTTGTGTACGAGTCACTTTGAGTAAAACTTCTTGGCAAGCAAGGGTCTATTTAGCAATTTTTTCAAATACTATGGCAAAAAGTTTGCATCGCAGGCTCATTTGTGTTTTGTTCCTCTGCTTTCCATTTAATCCCTTTTTTTGTGTGTGTGTTACTACTGGTGTGGTGAAGGCTTAGCCAACTTTTTTTAAAGTAGGGCTGCAGAACTAATTAAGCTGTGAAAGGTTTTCCCAGTCGTAAACCACTAGACACCAAAGTTCAAAAAATAGTCATTCTAGGCTTCAGAATCCATTACTTCAGAGAAATTATTGTGATTTCATTAACACATTAATTTTGCAACACCAACAGCTCTCACAGATGGTGAAGACATGATCTACAATTCAAATACGACTCTTGTTTGCACAAATGCCTTTCCTTCATATGGCATTTTAAACAAGAATTAATATGAGTAATCTTGCCATAGCTATAAACAGATAAACAGATGTCAGATTTTTCAGTGCCTTACTTCTTTGACAGGATTTTACACACACAAACCCCCTATTTTTGTCATTTATATTAGTTCTCAAAATACTCTCCTGACAGAGATTTTTGGTGCTTTCTATTAGCATGTTGAGCTTATGACCACGTCAGGATACATCCCAGTATTGTTTGTTCTGCCTTTTCCAAATAGCCCACATAGGCTTGTTTTGAAATTACTCTGTCTTTTGCAGGGAAAAAAAAAAAAAAAAAGGAAAAGAAAATGATTGTGAAAAGACTGCATTAAAAGGATAATTAATTTTAATAACTATTGGCCATATAAACAATTCAAAACAACATATGTCAGGCATCTGATTACCCATCTCATTTAACTCTCAGCTTTCCTTTAATATAAACAGTGGTGACATTTCTGAGTTTTCAGTAATATATCTTTAATATATATACACACACACACACACACACACATACACAAACTATATGCTATGGCTATTAGCTCATTTATTTTAACTGCAACATTTTGATTATCCAGACAGGTTCCCTCTCCTACCTTCCCTCCTCATTCATACACTCACACACACTGCCTCTCTCTACCACAAGGGTAGACTTAAATTAAGCTAAGCAATCACTTGAGAAGTAGCAGCTATTAAGTCACCCCAGAAGTTTAGGAATGCAGGATGTGGATTTTTAGCTCGGGCACAGAGACACAGTGCCACCTGAGATAAAGCAGAGGGAGTGCTAGTGCTGCTCAGTGCATGTGGCATTAGGACAGGCACATTTCCAGCATGATGCCCCATGCAAAGAAGAAAATTTCTCGGTGTGTTACAAACAAGTCCAGCCCTGCACTGAACACACATTGGTGATATAGTGCCCTAAAAAACATGGACAAAAAGACTGTCAGACACACAGAAGTGTCAAGATAAATGCTTCCTTTGCACAGCTCATGCACCCTCCCTGGGCATGGGGCAGATGGGAAGTGTGAGTCCACCAAGCAAGGCAAAGCAGGAGCACCCCTACTTCCAAGGGCTCCCAGCTTTTACCAAGCATCGGCTCTCCCTCTGCTCCCTGCAGTGGCCCTGCTCAGCAGCCGTCATGGACAGCACTGGAGCTGAGTAAACCCTCACTGCAGATAGTGTAGACTCGCAGTATTGGGCACTGAACCATCTTGGGTATTTGGCACAGGTATAGGTTTTGCCAACCACCTGGCAAGTCAGCACAGATGGAAACATCTTGACCTTTGAAATTTTTTGGCTTCCACTCTTTTTCAAGCAGACGAAAGGGGAATTTGTGTGTCTACACCACAAATTAGTATGATACTATTTAACTCAGTAAAGCTGCTGGATTTACCTTAAAGTAATTTTTGATCAAGAGCTCACTGCAGTAGCCATAAAATGCTATCTATTTTGCATGTATGGAACAGAACGTACACCACCATGCTCCTTCTGCCACTTGCAGGATATGCTCTTGCCCCAAGGGCTGTGCAAAGAGCCAGGGGGTCTCCACATGTACCTCAAGAGATGCACAAGGAGGTATCAAGAGCTCCTAGCCATCTCCTGGGGCAGGCTGGGGCAGGATGAAGCCCAAGCATCTTAAAGGTCTTTTCCAGCCTAGTCAATTCTATGATCACACACAAAACCAGTGTCTGCTTGCAAAGAAAAGAGGAAGAGGAGACACAACCCAGAAGCAGCTGCTATATGAGATGGGGCAGGACTTCAAATGCAGCTGCTTACCTGATTTAACCCTGGGATGGTGCAGCTAAGACCTGTCGTTTCTTTGGGACAAACGACTCAAATAAACTTGTAAGTCTGATGCCACAGAAGCAACAGAGAAATATGAGAGAGTAAACCCAGCCTCCTTATCTTTCTAGAAAGAACCCCCACCGTCACTTCAATTTAACAGACTGGAAGAAAAATACCACCCCTGAAAAACTTTTGGCATCTTTTCTAATAATTTAGTTTTATGAGTTATCAGTCGAAAAATTCACTGGAATACTTTAGTGTTTTATTGCTGTATTGATTTGTTTTTCTCAAGTGGGCTCCTTTGTCACCCCTAGCTAAACAAATATTTTCTCTTCCTCAGTAAAATATTTAGAAATCCTGCTTAGAAATTCTCTACTGATTTCTCCTGTTTTCAATAATTCACTGAGGTACAAGAAACTCTGAAGCCTGCTTGCCTCACATATTGATCACAGACTGTTCTGTATATTTTATCACTAGATAAAATTAATTAAAGCCACAGAAATTAAAGGCAGCGATTCTGTTCCTCAGAACATCCTGGATGAATCAAGTATCTAATAATTATCTCATTGATTTTATGCAACACCTCGAGTGTTAAGTTAATGTCAGTGAGAAATGTGTACCTATGACATGCACCATTTCATTAATATCTGTCTGCCTGTCTATCTATCCATCCTTTCATCCAATCAGTCTATGTTACTTATTTAAGATATGAGTATAAAATGTGCATATTGTACACAGCTAATATGACACCCTGTAAGACCATACTAAAAAGCAGACAAACAGTCCCCACAATGAGAAGGAAATTACTGGAGGAGAAAAAATGTCACTTAAGAATTAATGAATCAAGTCTGTCTTACAGGATTGATCATTTAAGATGAGGTCAATGAATTTATGATACAAATGGCTATATCACTAGAGGTAATAAAATGGAGTAATATCATTCATTTTACATCTAACTAATGACGTGCTCAGAGTAATTACAGACTTCTAAAAGCCTGCACTGATTAGTTCAGATGTGATAGGTGAAACATATATATCTTTCAGTTCAATAAAATAACATTTTCTTATCTGAAAACACATCCGATGTCTTTTTTTCCTCAGTACTTGCATTCCATACAGAACATCATCGTTCTTTACAACCAGATCAAAACCTCTCTGTTAATTTATTCCTTCTGCTTCCCTTTTCCTGCCTTATCCTTTGCCTTCACCATATGACAAAGAGAAAAGCTAAATTGTTGCAGGGTAGTTAACACCACACATTGGATGTGGTAGTGCTTACACACACAAGTAGCTCCCTGGGTTTCAGCGGGATTTGTCACGAGTGTTAATGCTGTGGGATCACACATGGAAGGCCTGACCCAACATCAGTGAAAAACAATGAAGAGTTTCCTCTTTAGTGCAATCAACTGGCTTTGGGTCTGACACTTAACTCCTCGCTCACCCTGCAATTGGTGGGAGCATTGCCCTTGACCTCAACAGGAGCAGAGGCATAGCCAGAGATTTTGGAAGGAACTGGCAGAAATATATAAGAAGAAAAAGTCACGAGGCTCTCAGACATTTCCTGACAAACAGGCAAAGCAACCATTTTGTACATTTCTACCCAAAAGGAGGTGGGGACCCATAGCACCGTGACTGACAAGAAGCGTGAACGCTTCCAAGACAGAGTCAGACCTTGCAAAGTGCTAACAGTCCCCCTACACACCTTCACCTCCCTTGGAAAATACTCCTAGGACTGCTCTTCAGGCAAGCCCACTTCACACCACGAATGCCAGAATACAAACCCTGAATGACAGAAAGATCAGTAATAAGATAACTGCCTATCTCATTCAGCCGTAATACAACAACCCTCAAGAAGATTAAATTTACCTAACTGGGGCATGTCCAACGCTAAACAACAGAATGAACATTTCCTTCAGTACATTTAATGTATTTATATTTTAATGGCAGATTGCCAGCGTGCTACTTATAAGCTCAATGACTTGATATCATTTATCCGCTTTCCTGTGAAACATGCAAATCTACACCATGAGACAACTCAGGAGACACTGCATCAGCAGAAACACAACTCGCACCCAATACAGGAACACCACGGAAGCCAGGACCAAAGGATCCTGTAATACTCGGATTTCTCTAACACAAGGTGGAAGAAAAGCCATTCCTGTTGGCATCCATATATTTGTTTTGATAGAAACATCCAAAGCAGAGTCCAGATGTGGCCATGAGGTTGCCCTGTGGGTACAACAGGGCATCCTACTGCACTTAAAAGGGATATATTTGGGCCTTAGGCACAAGGTAATTAATACTTTACCCAATCAGCTGTCAAATGCAGGCACAAAGTTCATCCATTACTGCAGCCCACCCCTAACCTCTGAATAATAATCTACACTACTTCATTAAGCAATACATTTACTAAAATCTGTCTGCAGAGGTATTTACATCTGCCTGAGAGAAACCATGCAGACACCACCACTGTGATGGAAGACAGCCTTACACACAGCTCTTTGAACTGGTATCAGCTCCCTGGTAAAGCTTAATGGAAGGACAGATCACGAGAGCAAAGACAGTTCATTTTCAACTTCTCCAGAACCAGAAGGTGACTGATCAAGTTCCTCTCATTGCTCAGGAAAATGCTGTCGTCGAACATGTTGCACAGGGGAGGGCTGCATTGCTTCCTGAGGACCAGGTTTTTATCAAAGATGCCGAAACATGGGACTGAAGATCACCAGACCCATGCATCCTGGCATAAAATCCATGTATTCAATTTGCTCCCTTTTCCCACTCTGGTATCCAACTGCTGTCTCTTCATATACGCTGAGGCATATGTTCTGGCTTCACAGAGACCACTGCACATTTCCCATATCCCATTCTGGCCCCGGTTGCCTTTCTTTTTAGTCCAGGCTGGGTCCCAGAACCTTCTCTGCAGTCTCCAACCCTGCCTCCCATCCAGGATGTGCAAGCCATGAAGGCAGAGGTTCCCACCCAATCTCAAAAGCTGTGAGGCAAGGAGACAACCCTCCTCCCGCTGCGCACACTCCTGCCTTGCAGCCAAGAGAGAACCTAACACACCAGACGTATGTTTTTCAGCAAGAGCTCAAGTTTTCTGCAGCCTGACAAACACTGGACACGGCAGCAATCTAGAAATTAGGAAGTGGCTGGAAACACACATACAGAGGTTTCTAGTAAACAGCCAAATGAGTCACAACTAGTGCTCTTGCTCACAGCTCAGTCAGACACTTTGCAGATCACCCAGCAGCTGCCGTGGCATGGACACCATGGCTCCTTGCCATGCAGGCCCCCTTGTAAGGCTGTGAAGCACTGCCAGCAGGCCACCAGGGGAAAATTCAGTCTATTATAAAGAAAGAAAAAAAACCTAGATCTGCATGTCCTGAAGTGTCTTGATGTGCCTAACTATCTTTAAAGGGAAAAGGAGTGTGAAAACTCTTTCAGATGTCACATCAGCATCCCCAGGTTGTTAGGCAACATGGTTACTTACTCCCTCCCTTCTTTCCTCCATTTATCTACCGCCAAGGCTCCTCTTCAGAACAGACCTCCTAAAAGGTAATGGTAATTTTGAAACAAATCCCCTAAATCCTGCACATGGCTCCACCTCTGCAGTCTGTTGCACGGCCAAGCACAGAGAAACTGCCCAGCTGTTAGCACACAAACACATGGTGATTTGTTTGACATTATGATTGTTCTGAGGCACTGGAGTTCCCTTTTAGCATTTCCTGACTCAGAAAAAGGAGGAGTATTAAGAAGTTCAAGGTAGGCACTTCTGTGCTAATGGGAAAGGTGAGCAGGTGAAGACTGCAGAAGGACATGGTCATGCTCAGCTCAGATGCGCTGGGTCAGAGTGAGGAAAAGGAGGGCACTCTGTTCCACCCAGAGACAATGACAAGTGACGAACTCCTTTGAGAGGTTAGCGATAAGCAGCATAATGGAATTGAAATTCATAATTTAAAGGCTTTTTTGCTTATCCTAATGCTGTTGTGCTTGCTTCCCAGCTAATTGAGTTATCACAAAAGGTATTCAGCTGCCAGCACCCTGCGCCAAGCGATGGAGTGGCTGCAGCCTTGCCAGAAGCTGCACAACCTGCTGCTGCTCACCAAGGTGTCACACATTTCCCTATCCAATCCTCCTCCAAAACACCCACCCTGGACCTGTTTCCTCTCAACGAAGGACTGGGTAGCCCGGGGCATGGCCAGGGGCTGAGCAGGTTATGCAGGGATCTGTGTGTCCAGCACCACAGCTGCTGCATGCTAGACCATGGGCAGGAAGTTTTAGTTTGGGAGTCCCTGTCAAAGGATGCAGACTGCCCCCAAAAGGGGAAGGCAGTTTACAGCATTTACTTGCAAAGCGACTATGACCAAGTTCCCCACCTCAGCCTGGAACTGATGGTCTTTTGCTGCTCAATGTCAAACAATACTGGTCACAGGCATATCCCAAAGTGTGGCTCTAAGCAGTTATCCAGCCTCCATCACCACTTTTGATGTGCTTACTGAAAGATTTTCAGCATGTTTATTGTAGCAGAGGTTTCTGTCCAAGATGGCTTGTGATAATTTTTTATAATGATTGTTCCATTTGAATGATTATTACAAAAAATAAATGAAAAAACAAATCATTCCAGCTGAAACCTGCTGCGAAGGAACCCTGAGGCAGGCTCTAACACACTGTGAATGTGGCTACAATACAGCTTGTAGCGATCCTAGGTGTGAAGGAAAACAGATTTTTACAATGTCTGGAGCTTTGTGCAAAAACAGTTGACAAAACAGAATACTGCAGTTGCCTACA
Source organism: Forpus xanthops (assembly GCA_032466535.1). Classification (NCBI taxonomy): domain Eukaryota; kingdom Metazoa; phylum Chordata; class Aves; order Psittaciformes; family Psittacidae; genus Forpus; species Forpus xanthops. The sequence continues at coordinate 34,716 of JASSUY010024892.1, forward strand.
ACTTAAAACTGTCCTTTGACAAGTTTCTCTCTGTTTAATAGAGATCAAAGCTTGCCTACTTGCATGCTTTTCATTTCCCTGCTGTAACCGTCCTAAGCTTCTTGTCCTCCTGGAAATCTCTACCATAGTTTTCTGAGAAGTGAGCACTGACTTCACATTATTTAAATGCAAGACCTAATCTGTCTCCATTTTTCATCCTAATTACATGAAAGTCTAAGCTACATGAAGCATAAGGAGAAAATACAGTTATTTGGTAATTAATGGTTAATGATAAATTGATTTCATTTTTTGAATCATTGCAGCTGTCATTTGTGATATTTAAAACACAGTTTTTTTCACAGCACTTGTGTTCCTTTGTGTTGGGGGGCTTTTCAGTGCTCCCAGCCAAAAGCAACAAATGTAAGTTATGCTAATGCTCGGTGGAAATCCAGGTTGGGTCTTGTTTCATCAGAGCGGCTACACATTTGATTTTGTATATAAACAGCCAAGTTCCATGTTTTCAACTTCAGTCTGAGGCTTTGAAACCACAGGAGGAACTTTGGATCTGAAACCATTGGTGAAGCCCACAGTATAGTGGGCGAAACTTCAGGGAAAATGAATGTAGTGTGAGGTGCGGCTTGCCAAGAGGGAAGTTCTTCTCCCCAGAAACCTTCAGGGCTAAAATAACACTGAATGGGACAATAACAGCATTTAAACCTTGAAATCTTTGATGTGGGGTCTTTACACTTGTGCCATACAAGAGCTCATTACAGGGCACATGGGCAGTGCTGCCTCAGTATTGGCTAAAGCCACCATTCCAGCAGTGACAGAAGTCCTAAATAAAACTGAAATTATGCAGAAGATAAAAGGAGGGCAAGAGCAGGGGAGAGAGGTGGGGGGCTAAATGCCCTCAGCAGGTGTAGTTTAAGTCCAGTTGGCAACTCAGCCATGCAGCCGCTTGCTCACTCACTCCTCCCCCTTCCTCTCCCCTGCTCCCAGAGAGATGGGGAGGAGAACTGAGAGAATGTAACTCCCATGGATTGAGATAAGACCAGTCCAGTAACCAAGGTATAACACAAACCACTGCTGCTACCACCAGTAATAATAATGATAAGGGAAACAACAAGGAGAGAGACTACAACTGCTCACCACCCGCTGGCCAATGCTCAACCTGACCTGAGCAGTGATCTAACGCTTCCGGGTCCCTGCTCCTAGTTTATATACTGGGCATGATGTGCTGTGGTATGGAATACCTCTTTGGTTAGTTTGGGTCAGGTGTCCTGTCTCTGCTTCCTCCTGGCTTCCCTTCCTCCCTGGCAGAGCACGAGACTCAGAAAGTCCTTGGTCAAACTAAACATTTGAGCAGTACCTAAAAACACTGGTGTTATCAGCACTGTTTAAAAGTGGAAAACACAGCACTGCACCAGCTACTACAAAGGAGAAAAATGACTGCTGCTGCTGAACCCAAGACAGCAGGTCAGACAGGTTGTCTTGCCAAGACTCACATTTCAGAGGTATGTAGGCCCCAAGAAACCTCATCCCACTGCAAGTCCATTGGCCTTTGAGCACGCAAACAGACTGTGGAGCAGAGCAAACTCTGTCTCCAGGCTTCGAATCTTAAGCTTGGCTCTCGAGCTTGCATCAATCCTCGAGTTCATGAGATGGCTGCCAAAGGTCTGCAAGCAGTAGTCCAACATTTGTGTAGGTTGTGTCCACACAAGAGGCAGTTCCTCTTCCAGACTTAACCTGATCTGACAGGAAACCATTTAAGTGTCTCTGTAGCCTCCCTCTTGGTGAGCCTAATTTGAGGGTTGGGATCTGTGGAGTCAACCGAGTGTCTCCACCATGTTCCTCATAGTCCTTAGCTCATGCGTGGCAGTGGAAGAAGCCAGCTTGGCAGACCAGTGGCACAGACATATTTGCTGGTCAGGCAAGCAGCTTGATTTGGGTTATGTGGGGATTGGTCACCTTGATGTTCCAGGCCATGACTTCTCATCATGTGCAATCTTGAATTCCCTTGGTCCTGAAATGATCTGGGGTTGTTCAACCTGGAGAAGAGAAGGCTCAGGAGAGACCTTACAGCAGAACTTCCAGTACCTAAAGGGGCCTCCAGGAAAGCTAGAGGGGACTTTTTACAAGGGCAAGTAGTGACAGGACAAAGGGGAATGGCTGAAACTGAAAGAGAGTAGATTTAGATTAGATATTTGGAAGAAGTTCCTCACTATGAGGGCGGTAAAAGACACTGGCACAGGGTGCCCAGAGAAGCTGCGGCTGCCCCATCCCTGGCAGTGTTCAAGGCCAGGCTGGATGAGGCTTGGAGCAACCTGGTCTAGTGGACAGTGTCCCTGCCCATGGCAGGAGGTTGGAACTGGATGAGCTTTAAGGTCCCTTCCAACCCAAACCATTCTATGATTCTGTGATTCTATGATTCTGTGATCCTTAAGCTGCTAGTGCCACAGTGAGAGCTTCGCTTCTTCCAGAAGATGATGCAAATATACCTCCTCAAACTACTTCCACTACAGTTGTGCAAAGTACTGGCAGTGAAAGGCAACGTAAACACCTTGAGAACAGGACCAGAACTGTAAGCTTTGAATATTCAGGAAGGCAAAAAAAAAGACATCAAAGCTAGAAGCTGAAAAAGCATTTCTGGGGCTTAGAAATACTCCCTCAGCGTCCAGGGCCTGCTGCTTCTTTGGGGCAGCAAGAGAAGGTTATACTAGGAAATACCCCTCCTTCCTCTTCCTCAGAATGTGGAATGTTTCCTCAGCGGGACATTTACTCTCCGTGTTGTTGGAAAATCTTCTGCACAGTTTACATTTCTATATGCTCAGCTACAGGAAGCAGCTTCTTCATTCCAGGGTGCCCAAGTTATGAGGTCCCATCAGTGCCCAAGCTAAGAACCAGTGCTGGCCCCTCTTTAGGGGACAGACAACAGGACCATCACTGCTGCCATTGCCATGAGCTTCTTACTCCTATACAGGGGCTAGAGAGATCCTGCTCTTTGCAAGAACAGGTCCAAATACCAGCCAGAGAAGGTTTCTTCTGTGCAGCAGTTGTCAATCAGTGAACTGAGGAAAGAGAACCTGTATGTGCCAGGCTGTGTGTCACTCCCTGGATCCAGCTCCAGCAATAAGGAAAAGAAAGGAAAATTGAGAGCAGTTAAAACTGGAAGTGTTTCTATCAAATTCTTTTGAGAATTATGGATGTTGTTAAGCACAGGAAAACTTAAAGCTAAAAGAGGAAAGGGGCATTTCACTAGCCTTAAGTAGTATCTCACTTACTGACTGACCAAGTCTCTGCAAATGAGAAAGCTGCTAGCAAGTCTGCAGATGACTTCAGAAACCAGATGAAGATTAGCATTCTCTATTTAATTCACCTTTTTTATTCAGAATTTGAATAAACATGTTCTCCCTTCTTTTCTGAACAAAACTTTATTCTTGTCATATAGCAAAGTAACATTGTGAGATGGAAAATAATCCATGTGGCTCATCTGTCTAGAATTTATGTCTAGTAATACCTTATATGGTTTTTTTTTCAATATATTTTCTTTTTAATATTCAAGACAAGATAAAAATAACAATAGAACCCCCTCCATTATTATTCTAGGCTTATAGGTTGGTTGACAGGAGTGTAAGTGTAATAATGAGGAGGTCTGAGGGGCAGGTTAATGTTTTTTGCTAACACATGATGCTTTTAGCCAAAGGCATTGCTGGAGGCCAACACCACTTCCCCTGGATCAAATTCATCACTGAACAGCCATTAAATCACTCAGACTTAAACGTAATATTAATGGGTGTAGAGAATATTACTGTAATCCAGATCTGAAATACCATTAGTCTGTAGAATAGCAAGTAGCCATGCAATCTGAAACCTTGAGAACTCTTTATTTACCTGTAATGAAGGGTTCTAAGTCCAATTTCTCTCTCACCTCTGCCATTTTACAGTGGCATAACTCTCACAGATTTGTGTCGTTTCTTCTGATTTATGCTTGTACAAGCAAGAGGCTTATAGAATAGAAGTCATTGGGTGTTGGGATATACACACACATGGGGTTTTTCCACCTCTCTCAGGTCAGGGATCTTCAGCCTTTATTACTACATGTTAATCTTTATCATGCAATAATATTTACAGGCAAGGACCCATTACACTACATGCTCTAACATACACATGGCCATAGTGTGGGCTACAGCAGAACTGGCTCCGTCTCCGTGTCTACCTGAGGCAGACTCCCACACACAATTCCCCACGTTTCCCAAACATATAAAATCCTTGAGAGACTGCATCAGTTGCTTACTTGGAAAAATTATGTTAGGGAAAGATTGACCTGACCATTAGTAAAAATGGATTGAAAAAAAATCAAAACTTTCCAAGAGGAGTGTTGCTGAGTTTTAGTCTATAGAGCTTTGAAGGGAGTCAAAACTGTTCCAGATTTGAATGCGCGTGATTCACACTTTGAGAATTGCTGGTTTCGCTGCTGGTAATGGTACACACCAGCCCGCATCCCAGAATACATTCAGTTTAAAGAGCAACCCTCTCTCTGGAAACCACATTTGATTAGAACAGCTCTGGGCCAGATCCAAAAATCTGTGTGGATCAAGGAAAAGTGTGTCACATCAGTTTCAGTGCAGGACTGAGACATGTCACATCACTTGCAGATTGGGCATAGAGAGTGGAATTCATTTTCCCATTTCCTCTGGAGCTGGGGGCTGGAGAAGACGAAGCCAAGCAGGGGAAATTGCTCTGCCACACACAGAGGAAGCATTCTGCATCTTCTACTTTCTCTTGCTGCAAGGCACTGGTCCTGGAGGAAACCCAGAGCCTGTTTTTACAGACCCAGCTCCCCTTCCTGCTTCTATTAGAACAAAATCACCAGTGGAGTGAGGCTTATTCTGAGCAACTGTTAGGCTCACTGTTGGGCACTCCCATATGGAGCAGGTAAGACTGAAATAAGGGCCAGGCAAATGAAGAGATGGGGACTGCAACAGTCTGCACACCCTCCAAATAGTGAGGGAAGAGGGAAGAGAAGAAATGAGGAAAGGAGAAAAGAGGAAAGGAAAGGGGAAACAAGAAAGGGGAAAACAGAAAAGAAGAAAGAAAAAAAGAAAAAAAGAAAAGATTTACTCTGTGTCTGGTAGGTAGGACTTACCAGGGCTGTTATGGACTCTAGCTATCTTAAACCACTGTTTTCCAGGACTTTAGCCTTAAAAATAATAAATGAGGAGTTATAAAGGTCTGAAACTGCAGCCTAGAGCCAAACATATGGTGAACTAATGTGTGTGAAAACTTCCTTGTCTTCTTCTGCTAATGCCCCTCTTGTTTTACTAAGAACATTCCTGCCATGAAGCTGGGCTTCCTCTGACAGGACTCACCAGCTGTGAGGGTGGTGGGGAGCAACCAGCTTAACTTGTGACGGATTCCGGAGGGAAGGAGGACCAGCCTTTCACATACCCTGCTGACTGCTATGATGCTTTTGTCAGACCCAAAACTCTTTCTAGCCCCCAAGGAATGGAAAATGCGCCGTATTCCTTGGAGATTTACACCTACCTCTTTCTAAGTAGGGCACAGATGTGGGGGGAAAATGTCCTCCTAGGTCTTTCTTACGCAAATGAAAAGGTCTTACTTATCCCTATTTAGCAAAGTGTAGCACTTAAGCATACCTGACACCTAGCTATTTACATAAATCAGACCTATTTTTAGTAACTCTGGGATCAATCTGGGATAAACCCACTGAAGCCAGTGCTGGTTTTTTCAATCTAAACCACGTAACTGAGAGTTGAATTTGGCACAAAGTATTAATTTCTCACCAAGGAGGGTACATTACAGTAGAAGGCATCAGACGTGCTGTTCGGTAAAGAACACAATTACAGAGGATCCTTTAGTAACGCATTGTGCTACTGTAGATGGCACTCATTCCTTGCCTGTATGGATGATGCACACTGCGACAGCATAGATTTTATTATGTAAATGCATCATGGTAAACCCTTTCATGCTTACAAGATCACGCATATGACTTTCTCATTGCATGACAGACACAACAAAGCAGCTATGTGGAAGCTGCACATCAGGACAAGAGAAAATGTATTTAAATCCTCACCATGCAAGTATATTGCAGAAGAGTGCCATGTTCTTTAGACTCCTCCTCAAAGAGGGCTAACTCTGTCTTGCTTTCTCCAGCTCTTTTCCTTCTCTAGGTCTTTCCACAAAACTTCTGACAATTTCACAGGGTAAAGCACCGCTGGAGATATTCCTCATCAAACTGAGATCTGGCTGGCAAATGAAGACCAGTAGATGTGATGTACAAAGACTCCTAACTGTATTTGTTCCATGTAACTAAAGTGTTTGCTTTTATTTCACAGGCTTTTCTTTAGATTTATTTTAACACCCTCCCCAGGTCAAGAGCTCTTTGTCCAGTATACACAGCAGTAAAAGAAGTGAGGTTATGTAGCTAGGATGCTGAGATAGGACTTGACAAATTGGTAATAATCATTCCCCACAAACAGAAAATTCCTTTAGACAAGGGGCAGGGTAGGCAGTGAAATAATCCAGACAGCCCAATTTTAGGTATTTAATTTGATTGTCCAGCTCAGGTCTGTGGACAGAAGGAGGCATTTCAGGAGGGTGGAGTCTAAATAAGGCTCTGAACTGGTCCCATCAGAACTCTCTCCATCCACTGCAGAAAGCATGAAGGGCCAGTGAGCCCCAGCAGGTCTCTAAAGCTGGAAGGCTTCTATGTCATCTATTTTCAGCCTATATCTTTGATCCACCTTTTAAAATGGGTAGCAAACTTCATCTGACTAGCCCACTTAGAGAATGAGGGAACCAGGTTGTCCTACATGTGTGTACAACATTTAGCACAATCAATCACATACAGTGGGTGCCTTGAACCACCACCATCAATCAACCAAAGTGCAATATTACTACGGGGTTCTTTCCACTGTGGGATCAGGAATCCCAAAGGGCTTTGGCCAAGCCCTGATGACTTGAGGATTTGGTTTTCTGTGGCTAGGTACAGATGTGTGTACACTTGTGCACTCATACATGTCTTGCTACATGACATGTTATATGGAATGACATTGCAGGATGCAATATAATATTGGGAGAAAGGAAGACAGAGTTAAGTATAGCATAATTACTAGTAGATATGACTGAGAATATTGACTGTTCTTCACATCTACCAGGCACATTTCTTACCCTGTGATGTCAGAAGGGAGATGACGTTGGAGGTGAGGACATGCTAGTTAACCCCAGGCACTTGTCCAAGCATGAGAGATCTGAGGTACGCACAAGGGTTGAAATTCCATTACAGGGTTTAAATAATTAAACACTACATGTTTGGAAGCTCATTCCTTCCTATTACTTTTTAAATAATTAATCTGTATTTACATCTGTTGAACTTCATGGAGCTATACATGTAACAAATTTGAGTCAAGTTGCAGAAGAGAGATTTTTCCTGTCTGACAGCATTGCAAATGTTTTTTATTGTATACAGTAACTTCAGCTATTAGGGATCAGTCAAAAACCAAATCCAAACTAGATGCTGTACATCACAGGCACATGTGTAAGGGATTTTCTATCAAATTATTCACAAGTAATCAAAACACTAAGAGAAACTGTAAATCCCCAGAGGAAAAAAATGTGCTTCTAACATCTTAGAAGAGTAAGAAGTGATTCAAGTTGGAAGACAGCAAACCAACAAACTGCGTGTATTGTTCCTATTGAATATACTCATTCTTTTCAAGCTAATGATGTCAGTTCCCTGTAACCTGTAGTTCAGTTTGATTAAAAAGACTCACATATTCCTGCAATTGAAAATACTAATCTCAAAGCCTAGAATAACAGATATAAGAGAGTTACAGCATCTAGAACAGCAAAAAAAAAAAAAAACCAAAAACCCAACCCACTATTTAGAGTACTTTTCTACCTATAACAAGTTATCTCCCTCTACTTGCTTCTGGTTCAAGCTGAACAAGCTGTTAAACACCCAGTAGGTTTCACCTAACTGGAACTGCACATGATGCATCAAGGTAAACAACTAATACTGTTTGAATCTTCAAAACAATAAGGCACTGAAAGGGCCTTGAAACCATAGCTCTGCCCTGGCAAATGAATCTGTGGCAATGGCTTCAGGATTACATGTTTATTGTACATGTGATTTCGAGCTCAAGTTAGTTTCTATTTACAAGTAAGCAGATACATATGCATTCACTTATGTAAGTCTAGCTGGCATTTCTACAAATTCACTCTGAAAGTCCAACTAAGTTATTTCTTTTTCACACAGCATTACAACTAATAGAAATGCTGCTGGCCAAACAGTTCCTTCAATTACAGTAAGTGGAGCAAAGCTGCCTTCAAACTGGATCTCAGTTACACCTGCACAGTTATTCTGGAAGTTAATCAGATTGCTCAGAGGTAAATATGGACTTAATGCACTCTTCAGAGGCCTCATAATGGCAGAAGATACATTAGGGAGAGAAGAAACAAACCGCCTTGACTTTCAGATCCCAGGCTAGCTTTGCAAGGAAGGGAGCAAAACCGTCTGTATCTGTAGGTGAAGCTGTCACGCGTTAGAGATCACAGAAAGCCAGTGTCACGTTGCAGGGGAAAGATTAACTTAAAAAAAAGGCCTTGCAATGTTCTGATTTTGTAATTGTTACTTTAAAAAAAGCAACAAAACCCCAACAAACCAAACTGCAAAACAAAACAAAAAACCCCCACAAAAAACTCAGAAAGGACACCTAAATCAAGGGCAGGCACTGGATCCAATAATGACAGCTCTCCTGTTTGCTCCTTTGACCCATGCAGCTCTAATTCAGAGTCCTGAGGACAGAAGCTGCACATTTCTGAACGGCAGAAGACAAACAGGGCAGCAGAAGACGGGACCACGAGGTCAGGTTTCAGTGAAAGCCAAGCTTGCATGCCAGGCACAGAGATCAAGGACCGACTAACTCAAAGCACAGGAAGAATCAGCGCTTCAGATGTCAGCTGTTTCAAGGATTACAGGCCCTCCTGTTTCTGGTGTCAAGGTAATAATCAGAGCAGCGGACGTGCGAGGCTCCTTACAGTGATAGCTGAATGTTCAGCCCTCGATTTGGATTCACTTTTGGGGGATTTTGTTTCCTTTTTAGACAAAGCCAACAGTGCCAAGTATTCATATTTCAAGGCTGTTTTAAGGATCAAACTCTATCTTAATAAAAAGATGAGCAAGATTCAAAGCAGAAAATTATATGGGAGCTTCACATACAGTAGGTGGAGAGGCAGGATTCCATGACTTTTTATCAGAGGTATTCAGGTATTCGTGTAGAGATCGGCGCTAATGACAGCTTCTTAAAAACGTCATGTTGTTCCCCCTTCACCCTCGTATTCATTTTTCACGTAAATCCTGATTTTGGCATATTACTTTATTGTGGAGACATGTTCTGTGTACTGGATGGCTTATGCAAATTAACCAAATGTCCTATAAATTAGTCTTGAAATGCCTGGGATAATGAGATGCTTGCATGGTGAGCAGTGCACAGTATTCAAAGAGGGACTCTTCAGAGGTTGGGAGAGTGGGAGAACATTATAAATGCGCTTGGGCAGCACAAGGCAGGATGCTCCACCAACACTGTGCTCCTCACTCTGAAATGTGAGGCTGACTGACTAAAGTTGGAAAATGCAATGCTAGAAGATAAATGAAAATTGAAAAAAAAAAAAAAAACAGTAATTACCTGGTAGGCAGACAATGTGCCTCAAGCTATTGAAGCCCAAACCTGCAGATCTTCTTAGCTGATTTGGCCAACACATTTAAACTGGTTGCAAGCTGGGTTTTCTTTCTTGAATAATTTGGATTTTCACTGAATGCCTTTTGACATCTGTTATGTATGTGAATGGTATTGTATGCAGTGCTTTCTTTTGGAGAGATGTATCTACCTAGCAATAGTTATGCCTCTCTTGTCTTCCTAATCTGAGATGGAGAGAATGCTTCAGAACTACACTCCCAGTCAGTTTATGTCAGCTGCTGCTTTCTTGTGACGTGTAGATCTAAGAGCAAGCTTCATGTAAAAAGGGCTGCTTAAAGATAATAAATCAGATGACAAATCAAAACCATACCAAGAGCTTGCTTTTGGTGTGTGCTCAATTGTCATTCCAGCTCTAATAATTACATCCATATTGAATTTGTGTGTGGTCACCTTTATTTGCAACATCACAATAGTGCTATTAGCATTACTTGGCAGCAGTGACAGCCTTAAGGATGCCCTTACCTTGCATTGCTTTATTTCATTATTGTCATAGAACTGACATGGGGGAGGGTGCGGGAAAGAGGATGGACAATAGGGATGAAAACCGGAGATGGGTTTTACAAATGGAGCAATTGCCTTGCCTCCTTCCCTCTCCTCTGGTACTTCCAAGGCCCCACATTTTCTGCTAGCAACCCCACTGAGCAAGTCCTCAAAGGAAGTCATTTTATCTTTTTGTCCTGCAATAACCACTGTGCACTCCTGAGAACCCGGCCTCAGAAATTTCTCTGTTTGCTATCCACAGGTAGCATAGGAAGCTCCTCAAACCACACAAGAGTGCTATGCAAACAGTAATAAACCCAACCTTTTTCTGGTAATATTATTAGGATATGGCGAGTGGCTGGCACAGCTGCTTGGAGTGCTAGCTTTGTGCTGACCAGGGCTAACTCTGATTTGGTGGCATTTTATTCCAACTGACAATCATGCAGGAAAAAGGGATGAGGTGAAGGCAAAGCAAGCAGGAGGAATTCATCCCCCCAATTCCACATGAGCTTCAAAAGTGCAATTATGCCCATTTTATGAATGGGCAGCAGAGACAAAGAGAGATAAAGTGACTTGGCTAGGGTCTTGGGAAATATCTGTAACAGAGATGAGGCGAGAACAAGTGCCTCATTAAAGGCTGGTCTAACACTGGGCATCAAGGAAATCTTCCTTGCAAGATACTCAGGGCTTGCATTCAGAGTCATAAGGCACCCTGTTTGGTGAAACTAAGAAATGAAGCTGTGAGCAGCAGCAGGTAACTGACAGGATTTCAGATGGTAAAAAACCCATTTAGAAACATCTGGGCCTTACAACATTTAGGGAAGGTGACTTTCTACAGCTAACAGCACTGAGGAGCTAAAGACTACTGGAGCTTTGAAAACAAGTTGCAAAAAAACCCGAGTGGGTGCATAATAAACAGGTGATGTGATTTATCATGGACATAGAAAACAAGATAGTTAAAGTGAAAGAAAGAAAGAGTAATGGAGGAGAGAGGTATTCAGAAGGGGAAGAGGGACCTAAGTAAAAAATTGCAAGGAGCAGAAAACCAAAGACAAAACACAAAAATAATTTAAAATGGGAGAAGAGCAGATATACTGAGGTGAAAACAGCTCAGCTGAACTGCCACAGGGATGATCTCTGCCTCACTGCAGCCTTCAACAAACCTGCACCAGCTTGTGTGAATCTGGATGGAGAAGTGCATTTGTGCTGGGGAGCAGTCCAAGGAGACAAGCTCAAGGCAGGTGAGGGGCAGCAGCCATAAACCCCCCCTCGCCACGCTCCCTACTTAGTGTCTGTGGCAAGTGTAATGTTAGCAGCAGCTGTTTCAATAATGTCTTAAACCTTCCTTCCCTCCTTTTTCAGAGCTCCCACATGTAGCTTCAAATCCCTGGACATTCACAAGCAATTATTTTCTAATGATGCTAGAAGCAAAGCTTTCAGTCCTGCAGCTTCAAAAAACCCTTCCCAGCCACGCTCTGCTGTTGACCTTTTCAAGACCTAAATACATATAAGATAGCTAAATAAGATAATTGGCCAAGTATAATGCTGGTGTAAGCTGGAGGCCTTTTACCAGAGGTGACACAGGCCCCCTCTAAGCAGGAGAGAAGCTGCAGGAACTCCATCCTTGCTGGTTTGCCCCCTGCATTCAAAAGCTTCTCTGATGCTCACTCCTCTCCTGATTTTTGTGTGATTTTATTCATGTGCATCCCAGTGTTAGATTTCACAGTAGCGGTACTTAGCTGTAAAAACTGTGCCAAGTGAGCTTACCGGAATGGCAATGTTGTGCAGGAGATAGTACTTTTGCAAATACAGCCCAGAATCCCTATTTTCCACTGTTGCACGAGAACAGCCTATCATGCTGTGTAAGATATAAACGTTTTGTGGCCTTGCAGATAAACTAGATAGACAGCTGATCCAGCATCATGACTCTGCATCACCACCATGGTGAAGGGATGAGGAGCAAAAGCTGATGGCTTCTGCACAACAAACAAACAAGCAGAGACAGTGTTTGCTCATTTCAATGTGCAAACCTGATTTGTTTAAATATGAATATGTTGCTTATAGCCAAATTTTAGTGACAGCAGCCCCATGGCATCTATAACTGTTTGCACTTTTGCTAAAAATAGTTGCATTGTCTCTGGATTTTTTCAGATGACACATCTGCAGGTAGTTTTTGCTCCTTCACTCCATCTCTACACATTACCATTTCCACCACCCTCTAGAGTATATCGTGTCAGCAAGATGCAAACAACACAAGGTTCATGTGCTGTCACAAACACCTGAAATCACTTCTCTGTCCTCACCAAAAGTCTTTGCCCTTTTCTCTCTCTTCAGCTCTCACTTGCTCTCTTTCTCTATCATGCTTGCAGGCAGGGACTAGGCATAGCTTTAAAATGCCCCCAGTGCCTTCACTGAAGACTGAGGCTGTCTAAAAGGGAACATGCACTGCCAAGACTGCAGAGCACTTTCTCTCAGGACAGATCGTGATACTCACTGCTTCTCCATTTACAGAAGAGTGAATGATTTTCTCTTCTGCATCCCAGCCTACAGCATGTTACAGGTATGTTTTAGAATTGAAGCACCGACTGGAGGAACTACAAGATCTTTTCCATTTCTAGGTTTTCACTGTATATAAATTCAGATGAAGCATCTATCTCAAATTCACGACCTGTCTTGAGTCAGTCTCCTCTCAGAACACCACAGGTGCTGTGTTTACACATATAAGAAGGAGCAAATCCCACCCAGGAAACAAGCAGCAGTGAGAAAATACACAACATGAAATCAAAACACTTCTGATTCCCACTGAGCGCCATAATCCAGGCACTCTCCAAATCCCTCTTCTAAAACAGAGCTACACAGAGCTCCTGGAGGATCAATAAGTCCCAGGCTATTTTGGATTTGCCCTCTTTGCAGTTTTCTAACCTTGAGAGCACTGTGAGGCCTCCATGCCTACAACAGCTGATACCTCTGGCATGAGTACCTGCATTCATACAGATTGATTTTGGTGCATGACCAGAACTTTGTGAAACTGGGATGTGGAACCTCAACAACACCCCTGCTGTTGCAGAGCACTGTGGTACCAATGTGCTGCCACTCTGCCACTCACAAAAGGGCTCTGAAAATAAAAGGTGGATTCCCTAGGCCATGCAGGATATTTCTAGCTCAGCACCAAGGAACCCACAGACAGCTAGCAGACACCATGCACTGCAGCGCATGTCTGCAAACATTCAAAAAGTCATTTTGCCTTCTGCGCACAACATACCTGCATTAATGACAGTCCTCAATGTTTTAAAGCAGAGCTATTTTCTCCGCTGTGTTAACCAGATTTGCTTTCAGCAGGTTTTTCTAACAGCACGGGGTGTCAAACTGGGACAGACTCTGCATGATGATTCCTCCCAGCACTCACACTGACTCCTCCGGGCTGGAGGCAAACAGTGGTGGGATTATAGTAAATTTGATGGAGGCAAGCACAGCCTTCTTTCCAAGTATGTGAGCAAGGTATTGCAGCTCGCTCAAGCTGGCTGCTCTGCTCAGCACCCATCTCCTGGCTGAGCTCAGCGGGAGCTACAGAGAGATGGCAGCTTGGGGACACCAAAGGGACACATCTCGCTAGGGTAGTATTGGAGAAAAAAGCCACCACTTCTGTCACTGCAGCTGTGTGGTGACTCAGGGCAGCTGAGATCTCAGTGAGGTCTCCACAGATGGATTTTGATAGCCAGTTTGGACAAATATCTCCATGCATGCGGGGAGAATGTCAGCAGCCAGGCACTCTGGTTATTCCCTTTCACCAGCTGCAGTGATCTCAAGCTAATCTTGTTTGAACTTTGAACAGCTTGCACTCAGCCAGGCCTCAGCCAGGGCTTGCTACTGGGGAGATTTCCAGCCCTAGTTTGTCCTGGAGGAAAAAGAGACCTAAAGCTGGACTGCTGGACTGTGCAAGGACATCATCTATAATCTCTCATTAAATAAATGTGGTGTGATGAATAAGAAAGGAAGACAGCACAGAGCCCTGTGGCAATACACTGAGCACACCCACTGGGGAGAAAAGCACTTGCTCAATACAGCTCCCTGCAATCTCTTGGAAAGGAAGAAATAGGATATGAGTAAGATAAGACTGAAGACATTTTCCAGGTCTCACACAACCTCTGTGCCTGTAAGGGTGTGTGTGCTCCTGCTGAGGATGCTTTTTCTCCCTGGGTACATGCACATCAGGAGTCTCACCTTCATGTTTTTCTCCTTGCACTCCATGCTTCCCATTTAATGAAGAGACTGGAACCTGAAAGACCTGGTGATTTACATGAGATACGGTCCCAGGATTTATTAATACAAAGCAAAAAATAACTGATAAGAGAAGCATTTACCATTTCTCTTTACAAAGTCAATCTCATAGCTCTTTAATATTTGTTTCCAGCATCCTTCAGCCCTTATGATTTGATGCTGGGCCAGCTGTAACATGATACACCAGCGCAGTGTTCTAGCCTTATCTTCCAGCATTACATAAACCTATGTTTGGGACAGATTCTCCTCCCCTTTGAGCTCCTCTGCACCATTCTGGCAGCAGAAAGGGGCCATGGGAGTACATTACAATTACATGCACATCACTTTCTGAGACTTCTTTCTGTTGCCAGAGTGATGTAAGCATCCTTGGCTCCAGCCAGAATCTGGCCCTTCACTTAATGTGTTTTAACAAATGAAGCTGCTGTTTGAATCCCAAAGATGGAGAGAGGGTCAGTAACTGAGTGAGCATCAAGCACTTCTTCTTTTGGCAGTTGGGAATCTACATTGTTAGAGTGGAAATGTATCAAGTGTGTTAGCTTCCTAATGACAATAAACATCTCTCAGAAAATGACTGCTTCCACTCTTGACTAAGGGGACATTAATTTCAGTGGCATGTGCAGTAGTGTGGCCACAGGTGGTCAATTATTCCTCTCTCTGTCTAGAAGCAGCATGCTTACTCCTCACAATAAAAAGTATTAGTGCAATACAGAGGTTATCGTTCAATTAGGAAAGTGACATGCAAAGCATTACAGTCCCTTGCAGAGAATACAGACAGAAATGATTTTTTTGCAGCTAGAACTGAGTTTTTGCAGCTAAATGAAGTATCACCCTCCTCCTCATCAGATATACAGAGACTGCACAACTTTAAGAGCCAACTGACAGTTTTTTAGGACCAATATTTAACTAGCAGCTACAACCAAATACCGTATTGTATATTAAAGCTCTAGACTATAATTGTGTCCCCTTCTCTGTTTAAAACATTTTTAATTGACCAGACACTGATAAAAAGAAAACCAAACCAAACCAAACTAAAACACATCAAACCCCCTCCAAACACTGCCCCTCCTCCCCAAAAAAAGAGTAAAACCAAATCCAACACCACAAAAGCACACAGAATTCAATGTTGGACCTGAGCATAAACAAAGCTGCATATTGAGCAGAATCTGAGAACATTGTGCACATGCACAATTTGATCACTTTCTGGGGTCCAAATTCACTGCTCTGCTTGCTTCAGTTACTGTGCATTGGCTGGGCAGTCAAGTTGTTTTTAAATATCTAAAGGTAAACCTCAGAACCTATTTTCTCCTATTGTGCCAGAAAATAATTAATAAATGAACTCCTTTGCAAATACCAAGAGTGCTGTTGTTCTCTACTTGGAGGACAACACAACATTAAATGATAGGTATCGCTTTACACTTCCAACATTTTAATATCAATCCCAAATTGCATGCAAAGGCAATTAAATAACAGCATTCCCATTTCAAAGCTGAGACCAGACACCTAAACACAAAGTTAGTAAATAGCTAACTCCAAGCAGGCAGAAAGATGTAGTTCAACTGATGACTGCAGCTATCAAACCCAGTCGTCATATGGAAGGTATTTATCTACTTAATGAACAGACAAAGGCACATCTAAAGGTGGTTTAATCAATCCTAAATCAGCACCAAATTATTTTGAGTAAATCACATTCTGGAAGCGCTTGTCTTTCTCTGTTAGTCATGGGACCTAGATAGTCCAGCCCAGATGTCAAATACTGAGATGCTACAGCTAAGCGTGTGAACTGAACTGCATCCTAAACCAAAGGGTGCTACGGAACTGTAGAGAAATGCAGCACAGCTGTAAACCAGAGTGAAACATGGACCCAGCTGAAGCTCAAATATCCACTGCCTCACTGTGAGCACAACAGAAAGCAACATTCGAGCACGCAGATACCACAGGAGTGTTATCCTGAGGAATATTAAGCAGAAGGACACATGCACAGTCCTTAAAAGCAGAAGTAACCTCTGGCATGATGAAGGTTTCACTTAAGTTGTTAATGCTAATTTGGTGCAAGGCATACAGCATGGAAAGAATTCAGATTACTATGAGCAAAATGGACCCTGCTTATAAAGAACAGCTATCCTCAAGACACTACTGAACGTTGATCTGCATGTGCACCCACCTGAAAGACCCCAGTCTGAAAATGAGAGCATGAACAAGAAACCTTTGTGTAGGAAAACAGACACCTCTTCCAGAGAGAGGCAACAACACAGCAAAATCACGCTGTGCAAGTGCAACAACATTTGTAAAAAATGTTGATAGATATCGTTCCCCATTTGAGTTATGGAGCCATCAACAGCTCACTTTCATGGAGCATTTTTGGACCCTTTAGTGACTAAATCACCAATTTAGAGTCTGTCAGACTTCATTATGCAGATTAAGAGTCTCTCCTTGGTTTCATTTGTTATGCATTAATAAGAGAGCATTGCTGACTGCATCCTCTCGCACAACCACGGCCTTTCGACCATTACATAGTAAATTTTGTTCTTTCTAGTGTCTGAAAAAAAACTCAACACAACAGCAACACGGCTTAGTTGCTATGCAAAGACTAGGAACCACTGCATAGGGATCAGTTCCAGAGTTTGGTTTGATTCAAACCAAGCCAAGCAAATTATGCCTGGATGAAATCTGATGAGGTTTTCCTGCTTGTCCATTTCTCTTGTCTACAGGTGAAGAGCACACTCAGGCCAGATCATCCCCAGGATCCCTACAACCCTATGCAATTCCAGTGCACATTTACTGCCTTCCAGCTTGATGCCTTCTGCAGTTAAAATACTCAGTACCAACAGGCAGATTTATTATGAATGCTGGTAGGGATCTTTTTTCTCTCTCATTGACTAGATGTGACTCAAAAAGTTAATGGTAATTGCTCTCATCTTCATTTAGCAATGAGAGAGAGAGAGAAATGGGAGCAATTTGCAGATCTGAGAACAGGTCATTACAGGTGTGTTATATTAGTGTATTCATGAGCCCCCTGGGACAGCCATGCTGTGATATCCAATAACTTTCTTAATGTGTAATTACACACCATTGGACTATAATTGATTAATTGAAAAGAGAATGTAGGCAGATGCTAGGCCAAGGCTGCTGCTGCTCATTAAATGAGTATGTCCTTGCTTCTTTTTAATAAGTTAAGTGAACTACTCAAAAGCAATTAAGTAAGAACTGAAATTCATTAGATTTTAAGTAATTATTGGTATTAACTTCTATAATAAAATGCAGGATTTATAGTTTGGGGTTTTTTCCTACCCCAAAAGCAGCATCGTACACGTTACTGCTGAAATTCAAAAAAGGTGTTTGCTACAGAAAGCAGTGAGCAGTGAGATACATGCTCCTTGCAGACACATCTTTTTCAGTTCGCCTTCAAACAACTCTGTGCCTTTTAATTAATCTGCCTTTTGGGGATGTCATTCCTGGAAGCCCCGAACAGTCCTAGGCATTCCCAAAGAAAGGGAGCTACACACTCAATATCCCTTTTTACTCCCAAAGAAAGGGAGCTGCACACTCAATATTCCTTTTTTGCTCCCAAGCTTCCCTGCAGTTCAGCTGAATGGTGGCCAGGCTCTTCTCAACCCTCCTTCCCAAGGGTTGGATCTTAACTCTGCGAAATAAAAAGAGTATAGGCTCTGATTTTCAAAATCCCACTCTCTTACTGCTTTATGCTGGCTCTTAAAGGAGTCAAAGCTTTCAAACTCTTGTCCTTTTTAATGGGGAAGACAACACATGCAGCAAGATAAAGCATAAGCCAATTGCACTGTTACAGAAAGTCACAGCGGTCTATGGAGGCATCTTTTCAGACCTGACAAAACCCGTTCTCATTAACAACCTGCATGAGTGAGAGCCACAGTCAGAAGTGCAAAAGGACCTGAGCACCAGGGAACTCCAGTCTTATGGCATGAGCCTGTGCTGCAGGTATGGCCATGGCGAGATGCCGTGCAAAAGAGCTATCTGCTGGAGTGCCCCAAGGGCTGTACTGACTCATCTGCGTCTCCTGCACAGACCCCAAGAACAAAACACTTAAGGCTTTGGGTGATGACTTTGGAAATTTTATTTCCAATTTATGTGGAAGGAAATCCGATGAAGTTTATTTCACCGCACTTCACTTGCTTTGGAACAAGGCATATCTTTATTTTTTTACATTCTATAAAAACTGTCTGAATTTCATTTAAATTGGTTATGAACGTCAGTTTCATAAAGCAAAGCCGTGATTCACAACTGGTCTTCTTTCCAAGGGATACAAACCTGCTTTTTTTCCCCCCAGTTTTACAGAGGTTTGGGTGGGGCAATAGCTGACACTTTTTTCAGTCTTCTTTAATACTTATTGAAATAATTAGTAAGAAGTGACTTGCTAAAAACTGCATTTTCAGCTAACAGTTTCATAACTTTTTACTTGTTTAAATTCCCAGTCAGTAAATTGATCAGCATTTAAAAAAAAAAAAAAATTTTTTTGAAAAAGCAGCTTTTTGACAAGAATGTGTTTTAATATGAAAACTATAACTTCAGTAAAAACATCAAATAAGGGAAGCAAAGAGTAAAAATTGAGTAATACAACACAGTATTGCAGTGAGGAGAAATTCAAGTTGGAGAAATTATTCAGAGGTCACCAGTAATTGCATATTTATTAATAAAATTTTTAATGCTTGTTCTGGGAAGGAAGATGACAGAATTGGAGCTGTAATGGGATTTTAATTATTTGCCTTTTAAACAAATGCATTTTGCTTCTCGTCTGAAACAATCATGGTGATGGTAAAATTAGAAAACATGCCTCCTTCTGAGGAAAGGCAGGTTTGTGCTCACAAAATGTCAAGTGTCACATCCTAAAATAATGTTCCTGTATCGGTATAAAGGAAAATACTAAACTAGACACTGGGGCAAAGTCGCTTGATCTTTCTAGTGCACTCGAAAGAGTGCTGTAGGAAGGGGGATATGATTTGCTCTTGGCTCTGGGAGACCAAAAACCCAGTGTCGATAGCCACGGTCTTTCCCAAATCTGCTCTGTTCCCACTGTCCAACTTCCCATGCCACCCGCCCCTCTCACTGTCACACCTTTTATTCCATCTCTTTAGCTCTCTGTATCATCTTCTTTAATTCCATTCACTGGACCAAACAGGTAAGCATTATGTAGAACTACTGAGGGTACCAGCCTGTTTGTGCAGTAAACTGCACCTGGATGTGGGGGAGCTTTGTTACTTTTATCCCCATCTCCTTCCCTTCCTTCTCCCTGCTGCCCATGCTCCCGAAGATTTTGTACCTTGTACTTTATGTGTCACTGGGAACTGGCAGAGTTTTATCCTCTCTGCTGCTCTCAAGGGCCAATAGCACTTCCCTACCCACCTCTGTAGGAGACATGGGGAAAATCTCGCCCTCCTTAAGGCTGTAGGCCATGCTCACTCAGTAATCCCAAGTATAAAAGGAGTAAGGTTTGGGTCAAATTTCCAGCAGAGCTGCTATCTCAGATTTGCGATGACAGAGTTGCATTTTCTGTAAGTTCCTACAGCTGGTCTCTGATTACCACCTTCAGCTTAAATACTATTAATAGAGATCATATTTTCTACACTTCAAATTAGCTCCTGGTATACAACAATTTTGGTCAGACAGGGGTAGAGCAGTTGATGGCATCTACCTGGACTTGTGCAAAGCGTTTGACACTGTCCCACACGACATCCTTGTCTCTAAGTTGGAGAGACATCAATTTGATAGGTGGACCACTTGGTGGATAAAGAACTGGCTGGATGGCCGCACATAAACAGTTGTGCTCAATGGCTCAATGTCCAGCTGGAGACCAGTAACGAGTGGTGTCCCTCAGGGATAGGTGTTGGAACCGGTCTTGTTCAACATCTTTGTTGGTAACATGGACAGTGGGATTGAGTGCACCCTCAGCAAGTTTGTCGATGAAACCAAGCTGTGTGGTTCCGTCGATAAGCTGGAGGGAAGGAATGCCATCCAGAGGGACCTTGACACCCTTGTGAGGTGGGCTGATGCCAACCTGATGAAGTTTAATCATGCCAAGTACAAGGTCCTACACCTGGGTCAGAGCAATCTCAGGCACAGCTACAGGTTGGGCAGAGAAGAGATTTGGAGCAGCCTTGAGGAGAAGGACTTGGGGGTGTTGGTTGATGAGAAATTGAACATGAGCTGGCAGTGTGCACTCGCAGCCCAGAAAGCCAACTGTATACTGGGCTGCATCAAAAGGAGTGTGACCAGCAGATCGAGGGAGGTGATCCTGCCCCTCTACTCTGCTCTTGTGAGACC
>JASSUY010024895.1:4405-14973 GCA_032466535.1 Forpus xanthops
AAAAATCCAAAACACAGTGCTACACCAGCTACTGCTTAAAGAAAAATGACTGCTGCTGCTGAACCCATGACACCTCCCCATTCCTCCAGGAGTGGGGGGAGGAAGGTGGGGAAGTGGTACCTACCCTCTCCCCTTTCCAGCCCCTGCCTCCTGGCTGCTGCCAGAGCCCCTTCTCCTGCCCCAGTGCACCCTGGCCCTTGCCCACTGCCTGTACTGCACAACCCTCCAGACACAGCTGCCTGTCTGGAAAAGCGAGCCCAGCCCTGGTGCTCTCCCCCTGCAGCTTCAGGGGCCATATGCCAGAGCCCCACTACAGGTCCCCAGGGAGGGATCACAGCAAAGCCTCGGGGTTCTCAGGGGCGGGGGGTGGTGGGACCTTTTCTGAGGGGTGGTAAGTGCCCAGGGCAGCAGCAACAGTAATGTGTGGACCTGCCTGGCCAGAGCCCACTGCTGCAAGGGGCAAGAAGGACATGTGCCTCGGGTCAGGCACTGCTGAGGTGCTGTGATGTGTCACACCACCTTTGGGCACACCAGGAGGCGCACCTGGCTGCCTGCCTCACTGGCAGCACACTGCAGGGGGCCCTGCCATAGTCGCCCGTTGCCCATCCAGCCACCTGTGCCTCAATTTCCCCAGACTGCTCAGTGGGAAGAGCGGCAGCCACACTTGTGGACATGGCCTACTGTGAGCAGCCCCCTGCCACAGCACCCAAAACAGACTGCATCCCCCTGGCACCATGTGAAATTGGGGTTTCACTGAATACAGACTTGGACACAGACTGGGCAACGAGGATGCTTAAACTGGTGTTTCACTTTCTACAGTGGCTACAGTTCTTGGGGTAAGGCAGGCTGCAAGAAGAGAGTCTGATGTCTTCTCTCACCCCAGTTTAGGTTCCTGCTGTTGCTAAGCCTGAGAAACAGGTACATGGCTGCAAAAGAAAACACCTGGAGGAGCATCTCAGGGTTGTAAATTAGAGAAAACAAGAACGTGTAGTTAATTGGAAAGATTAAACACACATTCCAATGTCCTTGACTAAGGGACTTCCATAAAAGTGTAAAATGAGTCAGGGGATTTCTCCCCAAAGGAGCACCACGACCCCCAGAAACCACTCCTCAAATGCACAGTGCCTGTGTCACGGCCTTGTTTGCCCAAATTACCACATGCATCAGTCATGAGAATTGGGTGTAATTCATTTAATGAATTACAATGAGTATGCATGTAATGATAATGCCTAAGCTGTAACCCGTCCCTTCCCTGTGTGTGACTCCCCATGCGCCTGGTGCCGTAATGAAGTCACGTCATGTTTCTAAACTGTCATTCTGGTTGGAGAGTTTATTTCCTGGATTTCAGTGCCATGGCATGTCCTGCTGACTCACGAGGGGTCCTGGTAGCAAAGGAGGCGTGCTGGCCTTCCCCAGCCCTGCAGCGAGTGGCTGCCCACTCGAACCCACACCATGCTGTGCCTTCCCTCTCCCTCCTGCTCCAGCCTGCTTGTGCTGCCCTGGGCTCTGCCAACTGCGCGTGTTTCTGGGGTTAGGTGGGTGGGGATCCCTGGCAGGGGCCATCACTGACTCATAATTGACCCATTACTGAGGGCCCTGGCAACCATAATTGGGGGACTGCTATATTAGGGGGACTCCAGCATCCCCAGGTCAGTGTAGCTGCAGCAGTGGCTGAGTGCGTGGTGTGCACCCGGCATCCCTGCATGCTCAGCAGCCTTTATGTGAGGGGAGACCCTGGGCTGTATCCAAGGCCTCCTGTGGAGGAGGGAAGAGCCTTCGAGTGCCTGAGGGCCAGGGACTGCGCCTTGGCCCGGCCACAGGTGCGGGTGGCCCCAGTCCCCAGGTGCAAGGGGACAGTGCATTTGTGACAAGGGGTGCTCCAGCTCAGAGGAACCCCAACCCGGTGCTGGGAGAAGGAGGGAGGCGGATCCAGTCCCACTGCCCTGGGGCAAGGAAGGTTCCATGGGGCTCTGGGGTCACAGGAGGGGTACTATGGAGGGGGGGATCAGGAGGTTGAGGACATCCTGAGGCAGGCCGCTGTCAGTTTCATCAGTGAGCCATGAGCCCCGGATCCCTCCCTCTGACAGGGTCCCTGCATCCCAGCACAGGACCTGCAGAGCATCCCCTGGCCCCCTCTCAGCTATTGCTGTCAGCACACGTTGAGCTGGCTGGAAGCTCATCCCCTCCTTGACACAGCACCCCAGGGTCAGTCCCCCCGGGTGCTGTGGGGCCAGGCAGGCTGGGTGGTAGGGGCCCCAACAGGCAGCGCGTTCCCCAACATACTGTACCCCCCCCCCCCCCCAGGGCTTGTCGGACAGCATGTGGATGAGTGCAGGGTGATGGAGTACATCAAACAGGGTGAATGAGGGCAGTGGGGAAGAGGAAGGACTCTTGCACAGAACTGCCCCAGGTGAGGCGGTCTCTGCTCCCATCATGTCTAGGGGGAGAGTGTGTTTGTGGAGTGGGGTGATCCTGACCAGCAGCCTCCAGCTGAGCCACCTGCCCCCTGGCTCCCTCCCGGCCCTGGGCATCATGGGATGCAATATGCCCTGCCTGGAGGGGACACAGGGCTCTCACCTCTCCTGCTTTGTCCCCACAGTCCTTGAAGGCCCAGGAAAAGATGCCAGCCCCCTGGTCTCCTCCTTGGCAATTCAGACCATCCTGATGCTCGAAGAAAGAAGGACTGGTTCAAGGCTCAGCCTGCAGTGTCTGTGTTCATTGCTGCCGAGGGCATGGAGAAGTCAGTGCTCGGCCCCCAGCAGACTCGTGAAAACCTTGTGAAGTCCAATAAAGCAAAGTGCAAGGTCCTACACCTGGGTCACGGCAATCCCAGGCACAGCCACAGGTTGGCTGGAGCACCCCCCTTACAAAGACAGGCTGAGACAATTGGAGGTGGAGAAGAGAAGGCTGCATGGAGACCTCATTGCAGCCTTCTAGTGTCTGAGGGAGCCTACCAAGGGCATCCAAGTCCCTGACTCTTTATCAGAGACTGTAGCAATATGGCAAGGGGCAAGGGGTTTAAATTTAAACAGGGGAAGAGACCCACCCCCACCTCTCTCCAGCCTCCTGTCAGATATTTGTAAAGAGAGAGTAGGTTCCCCCTGAGCCTTCTCTTCTCTGGACTAAACCCCTGCCAAGCTCCCTCAGCTGTTCCTCATCACACTTTGCTCCAGGCCCTTCACCAGCCTTGCTGCTCTTCTCTGAGCCCTCTCCAGCACCTCAGTGTGCTGGAGGTACAGTGGTAGTGAGGGCCCAGAACTAAATGCAGGATTTGAGGTTCAGTCTCACCAGCTCCCAGTACGGGGGGGCAGTCACTGCCCTGGCCCTGCTGGCCACACTATTGCTGATAGAAGCCAGGATGTCATTGGCTTTCTTGTCTACCTAGGCACACACTGGCTCATGTTCAGCTCCATCAGTCAGCACCCCCAGGTCCTTTTCCATGAGCAGCTTTCCAGCCACTCTTCCCCAGGCCTGTAGCATTCCATGGGGTTGTTGTGACCCAAATGCAGGACCTGGTACTTTGCCTCGTTGAACCTTGTACCACTGGCCACTGCCCATTGATCCAGCTGGCCAGATCCCTCTGCAGAGCCTTCCTCTCCTCCAGCAGATCAACACTCCCACCCAACTTGGTGTTGTCAACCACCTGACTGAGGGTGTCCTCGATCTCATCCAGATCATTGGTGAGGATATTAAACAGCACTGGCCCTAACACTGAGTCCTGAGGGACACCACTGGTGACAGCTCACCAACTGGATGCAACACTGTTTACCACCACTCTTTGGGCTCGGCCATCCAGCCAGTTTCCAGCCCAGCAAAGAACATCCCTATCCAGGCTGTGAGCAGCCAGTGTCTCCATGAGAGTGCTGTGGGAGCAGACACTGTCAAATGCTTTATTAAATTCCAAATGGACAATGTCTACAGTCTTTGCCTCATCAGCCCAGCATAGGAGATCAGGTTGGTCAAGCAGGACCTGCCCTTCATCATCCCTTGCTGACTGCACCTGATCTCCCCATTTTCCTGCTTGTGCTGTGTGATCTCACTTAGGATCATCTGCCCTGTGACCTTCCCCGGCACTGAGCTCAGGCTCACCGACCTGGAGGTTCTGGTCCTCTGGGACCTGCCCAATAGACCAAGACTGCTGATAGATGGTGGAAAGTGGTTTAGCAAGCTCCTCTGCCAGCTCCTTCAGCAACTCTTGCTTGCAACTCATCTGGTCCCATAGGCATGTATATCTGAGTGGAGGGGGAGGTCATTAACTGTTCCTTCTTCAGTTACGGGGACTTCAGTCAGCTTCCTATCTGTCCCATCCAACTCAGGGAACTGAGTACCCTGTTGTGACTGTTAATGGCGGATGGGACTATTAAAGACTGAGGCAAAGGCAGCATGAAGTACCTCAGCCTTTCAGTCATCCTCAGTCACTAGGTTTCTCCTGGCATTCAGTGGAGGACAGAGGTTCTCCTGGTCCCTCCTTTTATTGCTAATGTATTTGTAGAAGTATTTTTGATTATCTTTTATGGTAGTGGCCAGCTTGTTTGGCCTTTACCCACAAACATTCAGCCTTCTCACTCCCAGCACAGAATTGGAGGCAGTCCTTGACAAACAATGCAACCCCATCACCTCTTCTTCCTTGCTTCTACCTTCTGAAGAGCCTACAGCCATCCACTGTAGCATCCCAGTTGTGCATATCATCCCACCACGTTCCTGTGATGGTGATGTCATGACTGCCCTGCTGCCCAATGGCCTCTGGTTCCTCCTGGTTGCTGTCCCTGCTGCAGACATTGGCGCAGATGCATTGAAGTTCCTCTGTGGATCTGGGCACCAGTAGTGGCACACTATCCCCTGGCTCATTTCCAGAGAGCCTGGGGTTATCCCTCCCCTGTCTCCTACATCCCATCCATCTGCTGAAATCCTCTATCCCGCATGATCCGGTATCTACTGCATGACCTTCCTCAGTTTCCTGATCCCAGCTCCCAGGGCCTCGAGGGTGGGAAGGTGACCTGAGCTGGGCTGGCTATGTCACCGCTAGGTGACGCTCCAACACTGGCAGCGGGCGGAGCCTCCGCCCGCACCCCCACCCGTCGTCTGCTGAGCTCCGGATCGCGGCTCAGCCCGTCCGCTCCCCGGAACGGAACGCCGTGGAAAAGAAAACCCGACAGCAACAGGCAGCAGCAGAGCCTGAGGAGGCTGTGGGGGATTCAGACTGAGAGGTGTCCGCTGCTTGCGCAGCGAGGTGCGTTAGCAGTAGGAACTGAAACAGCCCAAGTACTGCTATTGGTTTTCATCTCTGCTCTCCTCTGAAGCTAGGAGATCTGGCCTCTCTGTCCTTCAGGAGCAATGTATTCCATATTTGAGGCCTAGACACATCTCAGACCTCATAAGGAACACCCTACATGGCAGCTCATCAGGATTTAACTCTCACTCTGGACAGCTTAAACATCTCTTGGTCTAAATGTCCGCTGAGTTCCTGGGGCACAGCTTATGTTGTTCTGAACTCCTAACACCAACTGCTAGGCTTGATGTTTACAGCCAAAAGCAGATTTCTAACTATAGCTAGTTGATGTGCACCAAAGGTGCTATTTTGCTGACCCATTGAACTGCTTTTGCCTTTAACATCTTTATGTCTTTTAGCTCAAGCTTACTTTTGTTGGTGTATCTGATAACTACAGTTCTGGCAGTTTAGGATTGTGGGTGCTCCTGCTACAATTACAGAAGCACAGGGCTGTGAAAAATGGATTCAGGAAGAAAACTGGAATTCAGTGTCTGTTTAACCTACGTTTTGACCTTTTGATCACAGAGAAACATCCATCCCCAGAAGAACCATTAGTTGACCATTGCAGATTTCACTTTTATATACCAGGGCCCTCATAATTAAAAGGACAGCATAAGAAATAAGGAGCCATTTGTTATGAGTAATGCCAAACAGACAAGTATTGGCAGAACAAAAATGGAGGCCTTTCCCTATGGGGCCTTTTCCTTCCCAGACTCCCTGGCTCCAGACAGACAGCATACGCAAATGAACACAGTATTTTAAACACAACCAAGAATGTTAAGGTTAGGGTTAACTAAAAACTTGAATCAGATCAGTAGAGATGTGTATTAAGAATAGTCTAATTTAGCACTGAAAATGCCTTTACTTCCCAACTTGGTTGTACTGCACAGGAAAAGAAAAGGTCAGACATTTCAAAGCTCTGACTTACCCTATCCCCAGGATGCTGATGTTTATGGCAGTTACTGGTAAGTTCTTAAAGGTATGAAGCAATTCAGATAGGAAATTGGGATTAAAATATATCCATACTATCACTTGCAGTTACCCACCTTAGGCAGAGGGCAGCTTCCACTCCAAAAACAAGAGAACAAATGCAGAAAGCAGCCAGAGTCACTCTTTCCCTGGGCATCTTCTGTTTGATTTTAATCAGGCAGTGAGAAAGGAGTCTATGAAAGCCTTGGCCAGTCAAACGTATGCTTCTAATGAAACAAAACCAAAAATATCCAGGGACATGGACCAAAACCAGTAAAGTGTGGCAATGACAGCCTCAGTAATATTGATAATCTGGGAGAGAAGAGTTGGGAAAAAATTCCTTGCTCTGCTATGAATGTCCTTTGCTAAAACAAAGAGACTTCAGGTCTTCCCAGCTCTAAAGCAAATGGCACCATAAAATCCTTAAGAGAGACTGAAACCAATACATTAGAACTTTGATGCTGTGTTCCTGTAATTACAGTGTAATTCTGTAATCACACAGTGTTTCTGTAATACTTAACATCTGAATTTTGTTAATGTACAAGATGGTTTGTTGGTTACAAAATCTGCAACCACAGTAATAAAACCAGGACGCGAATAATTTTGATTAATAGCACCACTAAACTAAAAACTAGACACATCTTACACTTCTATCAAGTCATTCCCTTCAGAAGCTCCTTCTCTGAAGAAAGCCTCAGAAGATCTTCCAAATAAAAGGTATATGAGCAAAATCTGGCCTTTTGTACTGTCATTTCCACACTTTGCACACTTTCAACACAATAAACCAATACAGAATCTCAGCCTCCTAATAAGAAAATGTTACCAGCATCAGTGAAAGAACTTTTCTTTGTCTTTATGAGCCAGCAACCAGAAAAGTCTCTACCCTACACTTCAAAGTACCTTTTCAGATGCCTTTCATTAATAGCCAATACTTACTTTTAATAATGTTCCCTTGTTATGTATGACTGTGTTAAGATCACAATACACAGAGCTGAAAGTAATACTCCAGTAGTGTTACCCCTCTCACCAATAAGAGCATTAATGCCAACTTAGCTGTTCTATTTACCTGAAAGAAAAGTGTTAGGAGAAATTATTATTTGTAAATCCGTAACAAGCTCAGAACTTCTTTCCAAACTCTGAAAGAGTTGGAGGAGATTAAGAAGCTTCAAGAACTGCCGGCACCCACCCAGGTTTCCAAACTGTAAAAAAAAAATCTTCTCTGCCTCACAATGAGATTTATGTCAATAGAATGTTTTCTAAGTTCATTCAAATGCTTCCTTAAGAAAGAATCACAAAGCACAGAATAAGGATGGTGTAAGTCAAAGTGATTCATCTGATCAAGAAAAGCTAAATAGAACTCAAGCCGCCTGTGCTTCCACTGACTCCATTCTGCCTCCCCCTTTTCTCCCAGTTCATAGCGGGCTCCTAACAGAGAAACAAACCAGTCAAACACAGCAAGACATTAAGATCAGAACAATCCAGTGCTGCAGCAGGATCACAGCAAGAACTTACCAGACTCCACAGGTCACAGACACCACTGCCCTTCCACACACCTCTTCCCAGCCACAAGCGCAATTGGGAACCCCACCCGAAGATGCCCTGGGGCAGGGCTGGGGCCAACCACCAGCCGGGAGAGAAGAGGCAGGATGAGGAATGGCTTTGGTCTCTTTCTGGGTGATGTCGGTAGTGCTCCTGGCTGCTCAGGACTGACTCCATAGGGGTTGCATTTCCTGAGCCTGACTTGGCAGAGGGGGTTTCTGTTCGTCCTGTCCCAGGAGAGCTTCCTTCCTGGGGCAAAGTGTCTGGAATGCAGCGGCATGACTGCAGCCTATGAGGGGAGGAGGGATCACAGCTGCTCCTTGTGCTCTTTGTCACACACAGGTGGGGTGCTGGAGCAGTGCTGCTTTTGCTTTAACCCCATGAAACCTAAAATAAACCACCACACAGCATGTCAGGTTGAATTGTGCTGTGCTCTAGCAGGCATGTTCTGCCTGTGCATCACTCCAGCCAGTGGACTGCAAGCAGCTGCTTGGGGTTCTCCTTCATTGCCTGTGCAGGAATAATGTATGTTCTCTCAGGAATGCTTTCACCCCAGACAGAGCATCCTGCTGCGCTGTCACTAGCATCTTCCCTGTTAGTGCGCACCCCGACTTGGCAGGATGCAAGCGGATTGATGATGAGGGCAGAACGTTTCCAGAGGAATGCTTTTCCTTGAAACAGCTTCAGACACTCTCATGTTGTGTTTGGGTAACAGCAGCATAGGATGTACAGCTGGGAGCTTGGAAGAGGCTGCTTTGTGAAAGCTGTGTGGAAGGGAAGGCAGTGGAATGAGTGATCTCCAAGGCCTCTGAAACCCAGTGCCTCTTCCCTGCTAAACTTTGCAGCTTCTTGGGAAAGTTTGTCCTGCCACATCAGAAATGGGCCCTGTCCAGACGCCTAAAGCCAGTGAGAGGAGATCATGGAGAGAAGGCTGCTGCTGGAACTGCCCTGCCATTTGTATTTTGTGAAGAGGAAACTGAGCCCAGGGCTAGGATGCTTTCTGATTTCTAAAGGCTCTTTCCAAAAGGGGCAACATAGAGCTTCCTATTTGGGACTGTGGAGTCCAATTAACATTTCCAAATGCTCAGGTGACTTAGGAACATGTCGTTTGCTGCATGCCACTTGCTCCAAGACTTCCCTGTGTCCTGCTCCATCATTCTCTGTGATTTGTGTCACTACAGAGCATTCGACTTTGCGCTCTGCCTCTCCTGCGATGAGGTCTTTTGGATGCCCTGCAAGATGCTGACTTTCTCTTCATGGCCACCGCTGTAGAAACCACCCAGCTTCGGGAGTCTCCTTGAAGTTCTGAAGGTCTTGCACAGCCCTTGCTTTTATTATGTTGGTTTTAATGCCTTCCTTCTGCCCAGAGTGTGCTGGGAGTCCACCGTGACCCCTGGCCCAGGGAAACACATGTGGATGCATCAGGAGCCATTCATCTGTGCTCTCAGGAGATGCTTCTTTGACGACATCTTTCAGCATGTACTCAGTGGGGCTTTTCTGCTCTCCTGTCCTTGGCCCAAAGTTAAGGCATTTGAGAAGGTCTGAGCTCAGGCAGTGTCTGGGTCATGGGTACAAGAAAGTTTAAATCCCCTGGAAACTTCCTAAATGGATGTACAGCTGCACAGAGGAGTTGATCCATGCAGGGTGAGAGGCAGCCGGTGGGGAGAAGGCACAGTTCTCCGGCTGAGGTGTCTGTTGATGTGATGTCCTTCACGAGCTCTAACTTGAACCTTTTGCTCTTGTTTTCTCTTTTTGCCACTCAGTTAAATCCAGGTAGGTCTGTTGAGCAGAGCAACTCCCCACCAACTCCTCCTACTCTGCCACCCTCCTGCCTTGAGCCTGGGCGAGCAGTGTGCAGAGTAGGCATTGCTGTCTGTGCTCAGATGCAGTCATGTACCTGCTCAGAGTCAAAGGAGGAGAGGCTTCTTCTTCAGAGGAAAAGAGCTCTTCAAAACACTTGGGTCCAGTAGGAAAAGTTAATAAGAGATTTGTTGTTCTGCAGAGATTGTCTGTGCAGTCCCCACAGAGACTGCTGATTCGGGAGAAGCCCCCTGCTGACTAGAGTGTTTTCAGAGGGGAAGAATGTCCGTTGAAGAGGAAAAACTCTTCAGTGGGTCTGTGAGCCATGATCTCGGCTGAGAGAGCGCTGTGGGTGCCCATCCAGTGTGGGCAGTGGCTCTGAACACAGCGTCGTGGCCCTGGGGTGTGTGAGGCCTCAGCTCTAGGACACAGCTACCTCCGCAGTAGCACATCCTGCCCCTGGCAGCTCTCAGTGCACCGGTTGCCTGGAAATACTTTAGATGAGAACTCCTATTCTGGCTCTAAGTTTGCTGAATGGCTTTTCCCAGCAGAGACCCAGCCCTGGAGGAAGGGATGCCGTGTCCTCCGCACCCTGGTATTCCTCTGGTGCAAAGGAGGTTGTCAACTCCTTCACTTCCTGCACAGAAAATCTTCGCTTCTGTGTTCCCGTGAATCCTCTTTGCTGTCTCTGGGCTGAGGAGTGAGTTATTTGTTCTATCAACCTGTAAATATGCGTCTGTGCCTAGGAGCATCCCAGCCTGCCTCTGTGTTGCGTTAAATGGAGAGGGGGGAACAAACCCCTGGTTTTATATAGAGAGCCAGGAACAGCCCCAATACGCAACTATCAGTCCGAGCGTGACTGGTATCGGATTCACTGACAATAACTGTCAGTCCGAGCGCGACTGGTATCGGACTCACTGATAATTCACCACGGGGACAGCTCCTACATGCAACTATCAGTCCGAGCGCGACTGGTATCGGATTCACTGAT
>JASSUY010024899.1:923-21142 GCA_032466535.1 Forpus xanthops
CCCATTCCAGTGCCTCACCACCCTTACAGTAAAGAATTTCTTCCTCAGATCCAATCTAAACTTCCCCTTTTGAAGTTAAGCAGTGAAAATAATAGCAAAAAATTTAAAGCTGAATTTCCAGAAAGTTTCCCACAAATCATTCCTAGTAATGAAGTCTTTCCATCAGCCTAGCAGGGTAACTTGCTACAACAAAGCCACATGGACTCCCGAGACCATAGAAGCCACATGGTATCTTCTAGCTGCACAAGGGATGGGTGCATGGCCATATAAAGAGCTAAAGGTTTTTGGCACTCAGGCTCTGAAAGGGCTTCATTTTGTTCTACTTATTGTCAAGACAATATAAAAATAAAGGGCAGGAGACAGAAGCATGGTAAATCTAAAGCAGAGGAATCTCCTCCTGCTAGCAAGCAAGCAAGGAAGGAATCCACTAACAGGAAGGATCCTACTTAAAACTAGCATGAGCTGCTTGAGAAATCAAGTGTACCAGAATCCAACAAGCATTTAAAACTCTGGCTTATTCAGCTTTGAACAAGAATTGGCTTTCATCAAGAAACTTAAGGATATTACATCACCACTTCAATATATCACAGTTGCAAGTATGAAAATTATACTCTCCAGAGAAGTTTGAAGAAATACTAAGATACAGCTTCCTTTAAGATTCCTAACTCTTGTCATTGGAAATAAATCTTTGATCATGAGCAAGTGAGTACCACAGAGAAAAAAAACAATGTCTGCTACCAGGATCAGCAACTGTCCTGTTTGATTCTTTTTCTGTTTCAGTCATCATGAGATTTCTGGCTATAGAGAGTCCAACACCGAGAAGGCCACTGTGGTTCTCTGTGCTGATCTCTTACGTATCAGCAGCCACCAGGTTTTCTTGAATTTTCATGTTTTCTTTACCTGAAGTTTTTTTAGTACATACTTTACTCATTATTTAAATCATAATCCAAATTTTACTTACCTCAGGTTTTAATCTTTAGATTTTTTTATAATTTTGCCTTCTAGATATGTAGAGCTTTTTATTAGCAGATTCCTGTTCCTTACATAGATGCAAACAAAAGTCAAGTCTTCCTTTTGCCTTTCCTTGGGGTAGCTCATTGCAGCATAGGTAAGAAACAGTGTGAAGGCTTTGTATTTGAGCTCATTCTTCCACAGTCTACTGGGAAATCATGACCTGATATTCCTACACAAACTTCCATTGTCAGAGTGTAGACATGCATTGTCCATGCTTTTTTCAGAATCTTGTGTTAGCGTAACGGTATCAAACATGGAGGCACTAAGATTTTAGGAGAAACAAAAGTTCTCTTCTAGAATGATGAAATTTAGGACTAAAGCCCCAAACAATTTTTGTACAAATATGTTTTACTTTCAGTGTTTCCTTTTATTTTTTGAATTTAAAAAATATTTTCCTTTCTCAGAATTTATCCTGGTTTGAGTTTTTTCCCTGAGTTTTAAGTCTCTGATTGATTCAACAGTTAAAAACAGTTGAAAAATTAAGCTCATCTTTGGAGGATTTAGGCTGAAAATAGAAGTCAGTTTAAACTATGATGCTAAGATATACTGTTAGTTTTGAATGCAGAAAAGATTCACTTCACCTAACAAACATGTCTAAAAAGATGTCTAAATCTCATTCACTCCCTTTACATGCAATGGAGTATAAGAGGCACCTTCATCAAATGATTCATAGCATCATAAAATAGGTGTCCAAGATGAGTTAGCTGCCTGAGTCACTCTTTGCAAGCATATTTTTCTTTCCGCTAACTATAAAAATGATAATTGCACTAGATTTGCAAGGACAGCTTTCAGGTATTTTAGGAATAATTCAGGAGTCTATAGAAAGGTGCTGAAGATTATTTGAGGCATCCTCATGGAGCCAACAAAGATGACACAGAAGTTACCTGAAGTAGCAGCTGGAAACCGAACAATGATCCAAGTACCTATCATATCAGCAAATGCTTACGCAACTGAATTTCAGCCCTACATTCAGGTAAGATAAAATTTCCATGATTACATTGTTAAATATGAAAATCATTGTAGGTGTTTACCCAGTTTTTAAAACATTCCACAAAAATAATTCTAAATGATGCATCAACTTACTTGCTAGTGTGCCGTGAAACATCAAAACTATCAAAGATGTTGCTTCTACCAACAAATGCAAAGTTACATGAATTAGTATGTAGTTAAATAAATTATTTACTCACAATTTTTCTCCCTAATGATAAAATTATGTGTAGAAAAATTCCTAAGCTGTATAACCTCATTAAATTCCTAATGAATCAAATTTTTACTTGCCTGTTAGAGGGTCAATGAAGTTTTCTGCACAAAGGGACTAAATTTTGAAAGCTCTTTATTGGTAAAAGTTGAAATTACTTTTTTGATGGCTTGGATTTTGCGCTATGTTCTATCCAGAGTCCTGAGCAACAATAAAGATCTTCACAAGGAGGATAAGTCGTAAATGCTCCATCCCTGGCACTGTTCAAGGCAAGGTTGGACAGAACGTTGGGTGACATGGTCTAGGGGACCATGCCTGACCATGGAAGCAGGGTTGAAACTAGATGACCTCAAGGTCCTTTCCAACCCTATCTATTCTATGATTCTGTGATCCAGATACTGAAGGAGAGACAATCCAGCTATGTGTGAGGTCAGCAAGGCAAGTGCTGGGTCATCCACTTGGATCACAACAACCCCAGTCAACCCTACAGGGTTGGGGAAGAGTGGCTGGAAAGGAGCCTTAAGGAAAAAGGACCTGGAGCTGCTGATCGAAGACCTCTGAACATGAGCTGGCAGTGTGCCCAGGCAGCCAAAAAGACCAGTGGGTATCCAGTTTTAAGTCAACTCAAAAGGTGGAATCTTGGGATGGTGATAATAGCAGAACTTGAGGTATGGTAAAATGTTTATGGTAATTATGGTAGAAATGGTAAAATGAGGTAAAAAGTAAAAGTTTAAGCTCTAACTGGTCCTTAACTGTGTAAGTACTAGATGTGAGCTTTACTACTCAGGAATCACTTCACTACACTTTGATGCCTATGTTCCCTTTGGGAATGTTTTTCAACTGAATTCAGAACCTCACTGTCTTGCACATCAATTTTTCAACTTGGCTTCTCTCATGTAAACCATGTAAACTTGTGTGCATCCAAAAATGAACATAAAACAAACAGTGAAGTAATAGCTTAATATGAAAAATGCCCCCTAAAAAAATCTATGACTATGAAAAATTACATTTCATACAAACTTTTCCTCTAAGCTGAATATGAGAAAACTATGCAAAAAAACTACATGAAACAGATGTAGCCATTGAACCTAATATAGCACTGAATTGAGCCCAAAGGTGGTAGTAAAGACAGCTCAGCTATGTGTATAATATGTATAAAAAAACAAGAGATGCTTTCTTGAAAGGGTGCTTTCTTGTCAGAATAAAATTACTTTCTTGCCTTAATGATATAATGAATTAGTTCTTTTTAATTGTTCCCATGCATTTGGTTTTTGGTACCCATGTATTCATAGTACCTGTACTTTCAGATAGCATGTTACATCTGAACCTACCAATTATTTCTTTTTCTATAAGTAATAATTTAACAGAAAATGTGTAAATTTTAATTTAGTTAAAAAGGTATTGGAATTGTGATCTTGCAAGAAGATATGGTTCTCCATTTTCACCTTTGAAATGAGACTTAAGAGAAGCTTGATGAATCTAATCCTCTTTTAAAGCATAGGGATTCTTTGCATCATTTTAACATGCATACAGAGCCTGGTAAATTAATGTTTTCTGTATGTTCAGGTGATTTTTTTAGGATAAACAGAGGAAATATTTGTCTAACATAATTAGTTATAAATTAACCTTTTTCTTTATTAAAAAAAATAAAAGACAGAGTATGGTAGACATTCGCACTTTAAAAAGATCTCTCGGAATGAATGCACAAAGTACATGAACCTTTCTCAATTATTGATTCTTACACATACAAGTCTCTTTCCTAACTTGGGAAAATGAATTTTCTGAAAACAGAAGAGGAGCAGATCATGGAATGCAAGCACCATTTTTGTTTATCTGCTGTTAGAAACCCAGTCCACAGTTATAACTCTTTTCTTGAGTAAAAACCACCACAACCCCCAAGTCCTTCTTCATTGGGCTGTTCTAAATCCATTCACCATGCAGATACCTGTGATTGCCCCAGACAAGGTCCAGGATCTTGCCCTTGGCCTTCTTGAACTTCATGAGGTCAACATGGGCCCACTTCTCAAGCCTGTCAAGATCCCTCTGGATGTCATAATGCTACTGATGTTGACATTAAATGTAATAAGTTAATATCTACAATTGCATTTCATTCTCTATTTTGTGCATTTATATAATCTAAACATTCATATAATTGAAAATGGAATATATATATATTAAATATCTATAATCTATTTAACAAGGACCATTTTGAGACATATAGGATACATTTCAAGATGGCTATTCTGATGCTTCAGGAGCAAAGTACTGAGTTATTTTCCTCCATGCTGTGTTTTGAAATCTCAGCCTTTTCTTCAAACTTTATTTCCAGTGAGCTTAATATGCTGTTCTCTCCTGCTTTGATATTAAAGGCTATCAAAGTTAATGGAAAAAAAGCCTATCTGAGCAGTGATACTCCCCTGTGCTGTACTCTGCAGATTTACCAGTCTCTAAGACTACGTATTAGTTCAAATTTAGGCACATATATTCAAATATTGGAACTTCAAAAGCTCTATCTTAATTGATTAAACTGTTTGGGCACCTACATTTCTTTTAATCAATGTTTCTTTAAATAAATCACCAGAACAGTGAAGCAAGGACGAAAATAAATTCTCTCATAGTTCAGATAAATTGTCTGCTCACTGGAATAATGAATCAGTTTTCCTTTTTCCTCCTTTCTTTATGCTCAGTAAATAGCAATTACATAATGCAAAGTATAAGAGCTTTGCATTTCCTCCTGGCAACAAGGAAAATGAGCTTAAATGGACATGTTTCTGTCTCTTCCCACTCAGGGAGGACTTGTTCTGGTTTAGGCACTTGAATCAGGGGACTGATGGGTAAAAGAACAGCACTAACTCATCATTACTGCTTGAAGTCAGTTTGAAATAACATGGTTTGATGGATTGGAGCAAATCTATTGAGCTGAGGTACCCAATCCTGTGTGTAGTAACCATCCTGTCTCAAATGTGTTAAACATGCATTACACTAAACTTCTTTTGCTGAAACTTAAGGTAATATCATTTTCTCTGATTTACAGTGAATTGAGTGTTTAGATGGCAGCACAAAACCAATCTGTTGGCAATGGAAGTCTCTGCAGTAATTCTCTCTACCTGCTACCCAACCTTAAAGGAATTAAATTCAGAATTTAAGAAACCCAAGCAGGTGTTTACACACTGATGTTTGCAGATACTATGTTTGTACATAGATGTCTGCAGGTACACTTTTTGCTAAACTTTCATTATTGTCAACGGACATTTAACAGAATTAGCAGAAATAAAAAGAGGGATACGGTCATTATATAATAGGTATCTGGTGGTGTCATCTGGAGCAGAAATGTTGATCACTAATTATCACTAATTATCAACAGTTTAACCACCCCAGTGAGGTGATTGTCTCTTCTGACTACAGATTATCTCAGAAGCCTAGCTCTTACATGTCCAGAATTAGATGAGATCAATTTCACTGATTTTATTGCAAGCTTTTATCTCTGCCTCCCTCTCATATTCATCCTTTGGCCAGTATTTCTGCAAATTTCTCTGCTACATTGTGAATTCTCTGATAACATTGTTAGCAGTGATTGAAAAAGAATAAATGGGGACATACCCTGATTGTCTGGTTTTTTTTGTTTGATTGTTTGTTTGGTTGTTTTTTTTTAAGTTTCTGTAGACAATTTTCAAAACAAAATAGGTGAACAGGCCTTGATTTCTCAATGGAGCAATAATTTAATAAAATGCTATTTTCCTAAAGCATGTATTTTTGGTTGCTCAGGACAGCAAGACTAGGAAAAAAAAAAATCTTTGAAAGCAAAATGACTTGCAATGATGAATCACAGCTGAGAAGGAGAATATACCAGCTCATCCTCCTGGCTGTATTGATTTCAGTGTACAGACAGCTCAAACTCTGATGTAACAGGAAGCACTGCCCATGGCATTTCCCCAAAGACTAAGAGGCTTTATATTATTACATGATTGTCTCCTAAATGAGGATGAGGATTAATTTTCAGGACTCTGAAACAAAAACTAAAAATAAGTTTTGTTCTCTCACACTCAGTTGGATTTATTACATAGTAACTCCTACCACTTTATTTTCCAAAATGCAGCAAATTGGCCCTGACTTTTTTTGGCCTTATGTCATGCAATCTCCAGAACAACTCCTATTTTATTTTCTATTTTTTTTTTCTAAATTAAAACAACAAATTATATAAATTAATTTTCCTTTAAAGTGTTCTGTTGAAATATATACTTACGTATACTGAGTTGGGAAAAAAAATGAACTCTTGTTCCTTTTCTCAGAGTCATAGACATAGAGACCTGAGGTCAATATATTTTATTTTCAGGTGATATAGGCTTGTGTCTTTACTTTTGGAAAGTGATTGATTAAGTTATATACAGTGCAACTTGAGATCTAGCCAAATATGAACAAGCACAAATCTTTTCCACAAAGAAATTCCAAGAGTCCACAATATCCTTAACAAAGTTAGTGTTCAAATATACACATACCATGTATAGCACCTTCATGCTGACATTCACAATTTCCATTTCCTGCCCTTGTCTTTCTTCTTAATTTGGACAGAGTTCAGTGGCATGACATGATCTCCTGAAAGCACTCAAATGCTTCAAGAAATATAATTTTTAATTGGCTTAGCAGTACTAAAATCTAACTTAGATACCCATGCAAACATAGGCTGTTTAATTATAGGTTC
Source organism: Forpus xanthops (assembly GCA_032466535.1). Taxonomy (NCBI): domain Eukaryota; kingdom Metazoa; phylum Chordata; class Aves; order Psittaciformes; family Psittacidae; genus Forpus; species Forpus xanthops. Next base: position 7,835 of record JASSUY010024899.1, read on the forward strand.
ATGTTTAATCTTGTTAATAAAAATAGTTTTTAGACATGACAAGCACATAAAGAACTCTGAAACCCAAAAAACCCAAAAGCCATATGCAAAGGAGGGGGTACTAGATTAAGCATTTACCTGAGTTAAAATCATTGTCTTATCCTGAAACTTGTTCGTGTTTCTTTTGACTGAAAAAAAAGGAATTTTTGCTCCTTGTTGAACATTTTTTGCAGCTATTTTGTTAGGGAGACTTGCAAAGCAGTTTCACACACAGTAAATTAAAAACACAGAGTAGTTGCAGTTTAGTAGACACAGATGTTGTTAAAATAAGATACCAACTAAGCTACATTACTCTGAGTCTCTCATGAATAGCATGCGAGTTTTCTTTCAATATCACAGAAAACACAGCTAAAATTCATTCATCAAGCCACAAGGTCCTGATGTTTTTATCACCTCACAGGAATCACAAGGAAGTTTAAGAATTGCATATTGGTTTATATATTTAGCTTATTAAATCATTATTTTAACATTAAAATTTAATTTTCATAAACATCTTCCTGTTTAAGCAGGGTGACAAGTTAAAATGAATGCTTTTTGGAGAACAGATCAAGAATACCCTGGGAAATCCCAGATTAACTTCTGATCATGCATGAGATACTGCATGACTGACAAGCTTGTTCTTCCTTCATGTATGATGCATATAAAAGATCATATTGGGTAACATAAAGTGGTAGAAAAAATTCATTTGGAAGTTAGTAGTTACATATCTGTATGAGTTTCTGTGTTTAAGGCACTGTAATGAGACCAGGCTTCATGTACGTATAGGATTTATATTCTCATTAAAAATCTATCATATTAAAAATATACAACTATAAAAATATACCTTATTAATGTTATGGACTGGTCAATATCTGACAATTACCTTTTAAACCTTAAACTAGTGCCTGCATTGCCCTTTTGCATATGATAAAGGATGGAGATAAACAACATCCCTCTCTGACTAGTGTTTAAAAAATCTTCTCAGACATGCCATTTTGAACTACAGCATGGAAGGACACGAATATTTACAGCACCATGAGACCTTTTCTACTTTTATTCAGTGTGGTATTCACCCGCAGTCTAAAAGAGTCAAAAGTGCTTGCAAAGAAGCTTCCCCATACATACATTTCCTTAAAGACAGCTACAGAAAAGGGATTCTACAGTGGTTTACATTAATTTCACCTTCCTTTGAATGATACAGTAATCAAACATTGTTAGATTGATTAATTTCTTAGGAACTTTCTCTTCTGTAACATCACAAAGACTCAGACTAGGAGAAGTTTCGGCGAAAAGACTCAGTTAACTATTTTTATCCTACTACAATTGATCATACTACTACAATATTTTGGCCTTGCCTATTCACTTACTTGGGCCCTTCAACATTTTAACTACTATCTTGTTTCCAACTCAGATCTATAAAAGCTTTATTTCCAGTCCTTGGTATATAAAGAATGTAATAATTGAAAAAATTTCTTTAAAGCTCTGTTAAATATTCAGGTTTTGCATCTCAGAAAAACTCAAATCAGAAGGGAGAAACCAGTGGTTTAAATTTTCCAAGAAATAACTTCCATATGGGCTGTGTTGAGATTTTGTCTGATACTCATTCCAGCTACTGCACAATATTATGTCATTGATAATATAAATAATAATAATTATGACACTGAAATATTTCAGCTTCCAGAACTGGCTTGACCTGGCCATATGATTTGTGAGACATTGAGCTAAGACTGTAGGAGAGAAAGGGGGAAAGAACAAACATGATCAGGCTTTTTTTGAGAACTCCATTTCTGCATATCACACCATTGGAAAGGTAGAAGCTAGAGGAACTAACAAATTACAGATACACACAAAATATCTGATAGAGGTGAGAACATAGCAATAACAGTACAGGTGGTCATCAGAGTGGCACAGATACTAAAACAGAGCAAGACCTAGAATGGGGAGAGGATGGATGAGGCTAAGGTGAGCAAGTCCAGGTCAGAACAGGATGGAGAAAAGTAGCTAAGGCATGTTATTATGTTTCTTGTTAACTCACAATATTCTTGCACACAGATTTGAGAGCTGACTTAACAGGATAGGCTATGACCATCATATCACCAGATTTCACAAATTTTCTAGATGTCTTAACTCATCAAAAAGGCTCAAATTCCCAGCTTGTCCCATACAAGACGTATCTGAGCACCACTGTGAGTATCTTAATTGGTTCTACTAGTGCATCACCAGTCTGCATCCTGGCGTAACAGCTGCAAAGAGCAACTCTACATATGGATTCAGGACACAGACATCCTGACATCATGTACTTCGTTATGTAGTCCAGCTATTCATTGCTGATAATGAGCTGTCTTATTGGGGAGCATACCTAACAGCTTGTCTTCCACCTATGTATCGCTTTTCCTTTATATGGACTTCAGGACTATCTTTAATTCGCAGAAGAAATCCTAGCTTCTAATGAGGAGCCAGCAAAGGTTTTGCTTCTTAATATCTTGCTGTCTGAATATCAGTACCACGTATCAGAAACATTCTCTGGAATCTGGTGCCAAATTAGAGATGCAGGGAAAGAGCTGTCCTAAAGCACTGCACTACTCTAAACTATGCAGAAATGCCCAGAACATAGCCAGAATGCGTGACCACCTATCTAGGGAGATGTTCATTTGCAAGTAATGAAAAGGATTTCAGAAGAAAATGAAATAAATACCTAAATATCTTAAATTAGGGACTGCCTCCTTATGAACAAATCAAAGAAATTGTAAGAAATGGGTTTATTATAGAAGTTGCGCTTGAAAGAGATATGTTCAAAGTTTTGCCCACAAGTTATCTGAAATAAATGAATGAGTGACATGATATTATTTAATAAAGCTAAACATCCCCAATAAAAATAGGTGCACTACTAAAAGAGATTTTATACACCTACAACACATCTGCACCAGTTTCTTCACATGAAAATAGAATCATGTGGGCAGTATTACATAATTCTGTAGCTGCTTCTACAAATTTCAGTAGTAATCTACAAAGATCTACTGAGAGTAGCTGACTTTCTTATGTGTTAATATGCATAATAACATTCTGCATTTTATATGACCTTTTATCCAAGCCTCATAAGCCTATAAAATCCTTAAGCATACCATTAGTTTGGTAGGCTGAGGAGAGTATAGAAGATCATTGTTGCCAGAGAATTGTTGTTTCAATAATGGTATTCTGTCAAAAACAGGGCATACTATTTACTTTTAATGCTCTAATTTTGGTTTTTAATCACATGGCAAAGAGGTTAAAAATACTCAGGACAGAATTAGAATCACTGAACTACAGAAAGGATGACACTGGAAGGGACCTGTGGAGACTGTCTAGTTCAACAACTAGCTCAAAGTAGGATCAACAAGTGCAGGTAACTCAGGATGATCATTTTTTCTTATGCTTGAACAGCTGAAAGTTTCAGTTTGTGCTCATTGCCTCTTGTGCTATCGGCAGGCACCAGTGAGAACAGTCTACCTCCTTCTTCTTCATTCCTTCCCTTTGATAAGATCCCCTGATATAGATTTTTAATTATAATTCGGATTTTGAGGGGGATTGTTTCGTTTTGGATTTTGGTTTTTTTTTTTTTTTGTTTTTTTTTTTTTTTTTTTTTTTTTTTTTTTTTTTTTTTTTTTTTTTCTAACAGGAAAATACACACTGAAAACCAGAAACTAATGGTTAACTTTTGTAAAGAACGGAAGTTGAGATTTTGATAAGTAGGGTTGAGTTTTTTGAAAATATACTAGGTGCTTATTTTCATTGAAATATTCTGATCACTTGGTCTTTGTGGCACAATTTTTAATTGCTTAAGTTTTTACATCATAAAGGAATGCAATGATCAGGCGAAAAATGCTCTGTAGTTAAAAAAAAAGTGTTTGAAACTGCATGTTGAAACTGAAACTGGTAAAAACAATATTTTTAATTACTTCAGGAAATCTTGAAAAAAAAAAAGGTTCAGGAAATACAATTTACTTCACAAAATGTGACTGATAGAGTTCGGTTAACAATTAAAAGCTAAAATAGTCTTGTTCAGTATTTCTACATTACAAATTGAGATCCACAGGCTTTGCTTCCCCTCAGGTATTCCTTTACTCTGTCGTTTTGATGCTAGGCTATCACTGCCTGGCCACACAAGGGTTGTGCTACACACATTTTCATACATAGTAGCACTGATAAAATGAAATATATTTCTGAATGTCATAATCCATGAAAAAATGTTATAGATTTCGAATTCCAAATACCTTCACAACTACAACTGATAATGGCAGTTGCATTGCTATAAGAGCAGAAATGCTTATAGAAAGAGCTACTTTTTCCACTTAATGCTTTAGTAAAAAGAATTATTTTAGTTTCTCAATGTTCAAGTATTTTTGAATGTTTTTCAGATTTTTTTCATACTCGGGTTATAGGAATAACACTTGCCATTATTCCTTTACTTTGAAGTTTCATACTAAGGTTTTAAAAATTATAAATAACATTATAAAATAAACAGCAACAAAAAATAATTTCACCATTGCAAGTCCATTAGTTAGTTCTATAATGAATTACTTGCTCATGTCCTAAGAGCAACATGATTTCAAAATTGAAAAGCAGACGTGTAGGAAAACTCAATGTATAATGAAAATTCCCTTCTCAAAGTGCTCATTTCTCATTTTCCCCTTAACTACGTGCTAAGCAGATAAAAATCACTCTGGATCAAGCATGAATCACATACCTGCTATTAAAGACAGTGAAACTGGTAACATCTTTCTTCTTTCTGAAATTGACTTTACGTTTCCTTCTCTCAAACCAAGTTGATGTCTTCTCTTTCTCCTACAGCTGTTCAAAAAAACTTTTCTCAGTCTTATTCCCTGCCTTTTATGTCCTGACTAGCCCACTGCCCTTTGTTTTAATGCAATGATGCATGTTGTTCTCTGACCATTTGAGGGTAGAATTTCTGGAGATTTCTTCCCCTAGAAGCACCCTGAAGAAATTTGATAAAGTAAACACTCTCTGTTACTCAGTAATGAAGAATATTTCCCCACTTGCAAAATAACAATAATTAAACAAACAAACAAAAATACACCCCCCCTTAAAAAAAAAAAAGGAAAAAAAAAAAACACACCAAAAAAAGGCAACAAAAAACCAAAACCAAAACCAAACAAACAAAAAAGCCCAAACAAACAAAATAAAATCACCAAACCCCAAAAACACAAAACAAAAAAAAAAAGAAAAATCAACCTATAAGACTTTCTGAAGTTTGAATGGGCGAAAAAACTAATCACCTGGAAGGGTTTATCTCTTCCCCAGTCATGATGTAACCGTCATCATCACTTCTCTTTCTGCTGCACTTTTGACTCTTCTCCTCTGCCACCTTTTCCAGCAATCCCAGCAAGGTTTCACCTTTTGCAGAAGAATCTGGAGGTCCTGACTAAATTCTTAACCTGCCAAAGAAAATAAATTGGTGTCTCCTTCACATTTTCTTGGTTCTACTCATTTTAAACTTGATCCTATTGCAGGCCACAGCATGATCATATGTTCACCCAGGTACGTTGAACTGAGGTCGTTCAACACAGCTCTTCAATTCTAAATAAAAACTCAAGCATCAAAATATACTGGAATGCTAGCAATGCCTCAGATCCTTACATAACTTCATTTCAAGTGGGGATTAGTTTACTCTGGCAGCTATCTTTACTTGCCAGCAGATGCTGGCAGTACACCTTTTCCCTGGGGAGGTTTCTCTCCATTTGCAGTTTTAAATAACTTTGGACTTGTCTTTTGATCTATTTCTCAATAAAGGTCAAAAGCAGTTTTTTTGTTTAAGGTTTCAAATTAGTGTCCTAGTAGGCGAAACAGGAAGTCATCAGGACTTCTGCCTCCAAGTAGAGAGACCTTATCTTTGGGCAGTAGATATGTGTGCTCACATACCTTTACTGCCTCTCACATTACAAACGCTTGGTTTTTTGTACAACCAGTGGCATGTCTTCTTCAGGAAGTGTGGTTACAGTTCTATTCTCACATCTTCTCAGCCTTACCTATGGCCTAGTAATGAGGATATTCTACCAAGAAATTGAAGTAGGATGTTCAAAATACTGAGAAAGACGGAGAAGCAGTTATTCATATTGTAAAGGTCCACACATACCTCTAAAATTAGTTGTAACCCTTACCCAGGCACTTTTGTGCCAGGCTTCCATGTAACACATTAATAGACCTTTTCCCTTCCTCACTTAGCAATTTTCTGAAGGTAGAATACCAGCACTGTGAGTTCTGTGTTGGACTGTGGGCTGAGATTATGTGCTAAATATGGACTTCTCCTATTGTGGAGCTAAAGACATCCAACCCTAGCAGATGGTTCAATTGAATCAAGATAGGACAAGTAAGAAAATTACTGTGAAACTGTTCTTCCTTATACCTTTTACCTCCTTACTACTTCCTCATTCAGAGACATTATGAATTTCAGGGTGAGCTGTTTCTTCTTCTTCTAGATAAATATCAAGGTAAATTTATGTCTTTGGCGTCATCTACAGCATTAACATGTATATACTATGTCAGCTGTGTTGTGACTATGATTACTGATTTTGTGTTTATAGTATTCTATCTGAGAGATAATACAATTTAACAGCTTGGAAAGATATTACACCCTTAACAGTCTGGCTTCTGCCATAAAATGTTACGGTAGATAAACTACACACTGTTTTGCACTGATGTCTCAGCAGTTTTATATTTTCGGTATTGTTGTTAGCTAAGCGGCTTTTCCTTATGTCATTATTTATACTCACACAATATTTTCAATGGTAGCATTGAAGCGCAGATGTCAAACATTCTAGCCTGGTAACAAAAGCCTCTAGCACATGACAAATATATAAAAGGAAATATTTTCAAGAAGGTTGTCAGGTCTTTGCCCTTCTGAAGCTTGAGAGCCATGTAGTACCCAGTGGAGTCAATGGAAATCTTTTCATTAACTTCAGTGAGATTTGTATCAGTATTTCAAGTTTCTTGTAGTAGCGCTGATCAGCCACTGCAAAAATGCTAATGAGATAAGTTGAACAATGCCTTTAGAAGCTAGAAAGAGAGAAGATACCATTTAGTCCATCAATTTCTGACAAGGGTGAAGGGCCGCAATGGAGGAATGTAAAGAGATACCACACAGTGTCTCAAGATGGGAAATGAAAATGCTCATTATACTCTTTAAAAGTCCAAAGGGATTTAGATAGGTGAGTTTCTATTGGCTTTGAAATTATTCCTCTTAAGGATAAATCCGTAAGAGGAATTAGAAAGAAGATAATGACTGAGGTTAATAGACATTTGCTGAAACTTCTTTCCTGTCTGTCAGGACCATGCATATGGGCTTTTAAGCATTTCAGAGCCACTCCTGAAGTGGAAAACCACCAATGAATACTTAAAAGTAGCTGAAGTCACAGATAATCCCTTTGAAGTCTTAAAAAAAATATTTTCTCACAATGCTAACTCAATGCCACAGCAAATTCTGGATAATAAAGATATAAAAATAGGTTTAAAAGTAATTAGCTGTAATTTTGGAAGAAACATTTATCTAACTATTTAAAATTACAGTGTGGATACAGCTTAGTCTCATGAAGTTTCTGTAAAATTGTTTGTGGGAGGACATACCTAGGAATACTATTTCCTATTCACCCACTCTTGGCCTCTATCACAGGTAGTGGCTTAATCTAGGTATCTTAGTTTCCAGTGTGAATGTGAAGATGTCTGCTACTAGGCCAAACAGCACATTTTAAAGGTTGCGCTTGTGAGGTAGGAGACAGAAAATAAGGAAGATATAGAACAAAGACATATAAAGACATAAAAAGATCAATTATGCATTACAAGGAGATATCTTAGAGACACACATAGGTCATATTACTCATTTGCAAATGAAAAAACACTATGGAAAGATTGCAAAAGAAAAACAGCCTACTGAAAATAATAAAACTTAACTATAATTAACATTAGGTCTAAGGTAAAGAGTCCCATATGTCTAAATTTGGTAAGGCTTTGTCCGTTATGTTATCATTTGCTAAGATCACATGCTTGGAATATATATGTTGCACATATATCAGAAAACTTACAGATTGCAACATCTCTTGTTCCAGCAGGAAAGCCTGGGTGAAAGAAGTTTCTCAGTGTTTTCATGTTAAAACTTTCTGTGTAAAAAATAGAAAAATACCATGACTTCCCCTAACTATGTGAACCCTCAATTTCCTAACACGAAAAGAAAGGACACTTGAGAAAAATAAAAAAACCTTCAGACTATTATAACATGAAGTATTATTGATACCAAGATCTTTCATGTCTGTTTATCTGTATGCTCTCAGACAGAATTTTCTCCAATGCATTGTATATTTTACAATATATTATACAAACAACAAGGAATTGGAGCAATCTCTGTCAAAATGTTAAGTAAAATAATACATTGTATTTTTGAGCAAAATATAATCAAGAAACCTGATTTAACACAAGAATGACTGGATGAAATTCTGATTTTATTACACTTCATATCAGACTGGATAAATTCTGTCATTCTGTTTTTGCTGTAAAATGTATTAACTGATTAAATTGCATACTTCAGGTTCAGTTGGAATATGATAATTTCACACATGAAAATTAATTTGGAAATTTAAACATATGGAGTCTGGCATATCCTTTTAAAAAGCAGTAAAGCTAAATGAGGAATTTATGCGCACTATTTTAGTTCCAATTGCAGTTATTATAGATCCTTGACAACTATCAAGAAATGAAATTCCAATTAAAGGGAAAACTATTGCTTACTGCAGTGTAGCCAGAATCACACTGGATCTGCTGCATTTAGTTGTGGAATTGTATGTGTATTCCTTGTTTGTAAAATAGTCATATTTCTACTTTTTTTTTCCCCTGTGCCTTCTACCGTTTTCCATAACAAAATCAATTTCATCTTTTTAGGCCAATTCTCTCATTGTAGGCCTGTAAGTAAAATACTTTCACTAGTCACTGCTTAGTATCAGCACTGAAATAGACATTTTTCAAAGACATCTAATTAAGGAAATATAATATTTTTCTCTGGAGTAATTTATCATCATGATTTTTTTCCAATCAATATAGCTGTAACATAAATATGCTTTTCTTCTCATCTTGCACAATTAGATATTTGGGAATTTTATAGAAAGCATAAGGAATAAGTAACTTTGCCTATAAGCTTCTCCCTGCTGTGACTGCTCGGTGGGCAACTGTTTCCATCTGCATCTTGCAGGGAGACAAAGGGCTGTGGTGGGTTTGACTTTGGCTATCAGACTCCCATGCAGCCACTCTCATTTCCCCTCAACGGAATGGACGGAGAAAACAAGATGGAAAGCTCATGGATCAAAATAAAGACAGCAAGATCACTTACTAATTACCATCATGGGCAAACAAGATTCAGCATGGAAAAAATGAATTTTACGTATTACCAATTAAAAACAGAGGAGGATGATGAGAAAAAGAAAAAAAGAAAAAAAAGAAATGGCACCTTACCTCTCCCTACTTTTCTTCAGTTCAGTTTTACTCCTTCATTCCCAACTCCTCTATGTCCTTCTCTCAACCCCAGGTTGCACACACAGATGGGGAGTGGGGGCCTTGGTCAGCCCATAAGAGCACCTTTCTGTTGTTTCTTCCTTCTCATACTTTTCCCCTTTTCCAGTCTTTCAGGGTAAACCTGCTCGAGCATGGTATCTTTGCAGGCTGCAGTTCCTTCAGGGCACATCCACCTGCTCTGCTGTGGTGCTCTCCATGGATAGCATGGTCTCCATGCTCTTTCATGGGAAGCAGGGGAAAAACCTGCATCACCATGGTCTCTCCCAGGAGCTGCAGGGGAATCTTTACTCCAGTGCCTGAAGCATCTCCTGCCCCTCCTTCACTGAATTAGGTGTCTGCAGGGCTGTTTCTTGAACTCCTTTTTCCCTTTTCCTCTACCTGTGTGGTGCTTTGCGCTTTCATAAGTATGTCACACCCAGAGACCACCACCTCGTCTGTGGGGCTTAGCTGTGCCCTGTAGTGCATTGGTTGACGACTGACAGAGGTTGCCCCTGCAGACCCCACGACCAGCCCCTGTGCACCTGCATTCAATAAAATTTCTTTGGGTAGCTCTGTCTACAATCAGCAGCTGATAACACAGACACCCTCTTCAGACTGGCAAAAGCCACTTCCTTGGCTAGAAAAACTTCTTTTAAGTATACCATTGAGGTTTACATTTCTTTTAGAGATCTTAACAATTTTCTGTCACTAGGGATACACTAAGTGTATGCCTACAACTTACAGGTGCCCAGAGAACTGGGACTCTGCAATACAAACTAGAACTCCTTTCTAACTGCTCTGCCTGCTGTTTGATGGGGTGTTCAAGAAGGGCAAGATGGAGGATCAACAGAATTACAGGACAGCCTCACTTCACTACCTCATCAGGTGATGGAGATAAACTTTCTGGAAACCATTTCCAAATATATGGATAGAAGGGCGAATGGGTGTATTCAGCAAAGGAGAATCAGACATAACCAGCCTCATAGCCATCCACAATTAGATGATTGGCTCAGTAGGTAAGGGGACATCAACGACTGTTGCTTATCTTGAGTTTAGTGATGCTACTGGCAGTCTCTATCACATCTTAATAGACAATCTGGTTAATCGCAGAGCCATAGAATACCAGTTTGGAATGGACCTCAAGGATCCAACCTTTCTAGGCAAAGAATTACCTAGATTAGATGTCCCAGCAGTCTATCCAGCCAAATCCGAAAAGTCGAGTCTATCACTTTTCCGGGGGGATTATTCCAAAGCTTGATTGCTCTCATTGTGAATTTTTTTCCAGTGCAAATTCAGATTGATGTCCTTTCTTAGACTTCTGTAATCCTTTTTTTTTTCTTCTAATTTCTACATTTTTCTGTCCATGGTTAACTAATTATATCATTAAATTTACAGCTCTGTTGTGATTTTCCATAAGCACAAGCCTTTTAATTTTAAATGCATCATAAGTCCTTTGTACACCAGGCATCTTGATTGTTGGTACACTTATTTAAGCATTGAAAATTCCTAACACTGAATTACAGTCTTAGACAAATCATGCATCATAAGTAAACTTCAGGTTTCATAAGCTTTATAATTTCTATAGCCCTATCATGCTCCCAACAGTAGAAGCTATACATGAGCTTTCAATACATTATTAGTAAAGGGCGCATGCAGAACGAAGTACTTTCCTCTTATCTATTGTGAAGAATTATGCTTCTACTTCCATTTGTTACAAGGTTTTTTGTATCACAGTAATGAAAAATAATGACTAGTGTGATTCAAGTTTGCTATGAGCAAATCACGTCAATTAAGGCTTGATTAATCTCTCCTAGGATATCAAGGAAGCTGTAACAAATTTATAAATGCCAAATGTATGTGATCTTAACAAAGTGTTAACCCAGAGAAAGTATTGAAATCTTTTACTTGGAAGACAGAATTCAAGCAGCAATCTTGAGAAAGGCAAAACAATGAACCTTGATTCCGATTAAATCTCATTACTTGCCTCTACCTACATAAGTTCAGCACTTCTTCAAGATTATTGTACCTTGGACTCCCTGCCCCGCATTAAAAGAAAACACTCATTCTGATGATTCAGATGTACTTTATAACTTTGCATAATCTGTGATGCTGTCGGTTTGAAGATGCATCAAAGACGAAGTGGTGCTAAACTGAGCAGTTGCAACTTCTTACTCTGTGATCTAGCTTCTTTTGCTCTCTCATTTACTGAATTTTTTTTTCTGTGGCTGTTTCTAAGAATGAGCTGTATGTGTTTTTAAGTCAGATAGAAAAAAAGAGATAATGGAAATAAGGGAAGTCCCTAGAGACAGCATCCTTTCAAAATTAAGAGGACTATAACTGATAAAATTGAAAAGTTTAGTCACAAGAACCTTTCTTCAGATTTAAACTACAATCCTTTAAACTAGAAAGCTCATTCAATTTACACTCTCAAATACGTCTAAAAAGACACAAAGTTCACTTTTAAATAGAGATCACACCTATAAAAAAAAAAGTGGTATACACAGATTAGGTCTAGATTTTGAGGCAGCACTTTTATAGTGAGTTAATTCTTTATCACTGTATTGGGTCTGGCTGAAGTGGAGTTAATTTTTCCCGTAGCAGCCATAATACTACTGTGCTTTGCATTGGTGTCTAGAAAGGTGTTAATAACACAGCAGTGTTCTGGTTTCTGCTGAGCAGCGCTCAAACAAAACAAGGCTGTCTCTCTAAAACTACTCCCTCAGCAGCAGGCTGGGGTGGGCAAGATCTTGGGAGCAGACACAGCCAGGACAGCTGACTCAAACTGACCAAACGGATATTCCATATTATATGATATCTGTTCAGCAATAAAAGCTAAGGGAAAGGAGGACAAAGGGAAGCATTTGTTACTATGTCTTCTGGAGCAACTGCTATATGTACAGAAGTTCTACTTCCCAGAATCAGCTGGACACCACCTGCTAAATCTTCTGTTTTCCTTTGATTCCACAAAGAACATGGCCTTTTTTTTTTTGCTTTTATTAAATTGCCTTTATCTTAAGCCACAATTTTTTTTCATTTTATCCCTTCTTCTGTCCCCATTCTTCTGAGGAGGAGACTAATAGACCAGCTTAGGGGACACCTGGTGCACAGCCAAGATCAGCCCACCACAGTCAGACAGCTCCTAGGCTTCCATTATGTTTTTGCATAATTACAGTCTTGGCTTCCACATTTTAATCTTATATTGTGCACAAATGTATGAATCCCATAACCTCATTCTTCCATTCACTTTAGAAAATATAGCCAAAAGGAAAACTCTAGAAAGTTAAAACAAGGCAGAGATTTTAAAAGCTGTCCTTCGCCTTTTTAAATGTTGCCTTTCAATTTTGCTATAAATACTTCTATGTATTTTATAACTGAAGTAAGTTACCTTTGACAACTGAGGTTTCTCATTGATTGCTCTGAATATTTCCTTGAACTACTAAAAACAATGAAAAATTTGAGCAAATACTAAAAGGAGATATGGCAGTAAGTCATGTATCTTCAAGTGACATATAAAATAAGCAAAAATTTGATTACTATTGATAGGAACATAGAATCATAGAATAGTTAGGGTTAGAAAGGACGTTAATATCATCCAGTTCCAACCCCCCTGCCAGGGGAAGGCACACCTCCCACTAAACCATGCCCCCCAAGGCTATGTCCAACCCAGCCTTGAACACCACCAGCAATGGAACATTCACAACTTCCCTGGGCAACCCATTCCAGTGCCTCACCACCCTTATAGTAAAGAATTTCTTCCTCAGA
>JASSUY010024902.1:9724-22727 GCA_032466535.1 Forpus xanthops
TGAAACTCAGAAAGCCCTTGGGCAGCCTAAACATTTTAAGCCATAACTATAAACACTGGTGTTATTAGCGCTGTTCCCAAGCCGAAAATCCAAAACACAGTGCTGCACCAGCTACTACGAAAAAAAAAAATGACTGCTGCTGCTAAACCCATAACACAACCATGATGCAAGACCAAATCATGCCAGCACTTAAATCCAAGTATAAAAGAAAATTGATAGACATTTGGAAAAGTCCCTGTATTGTGTTTGAGTTCAAGCAAATGCATCAACTTGGGCGATACAAGATATGGAAAAAAAGAGACTGAATATGACTTGCTGAATAGAAATTAAAGATTAGTATTAAGAGCTTGACAGACTTCATATTTTGTTATCAGCATGCTGATGAAAATTATTGTATTTTTTGTATGTATTTTAATTATTTACTTAATAATGCCTGTACATCCACAAGCACTTCTTTGACACTAAATGTAGTGTTGAAAAGATGTGCAAGTAGGGACAAGAAGACAAGTAGTGCAAGAATTCATAGAAGAATGATTCAAGGATTGTAGCAATATATATTTTATTTTCTACAAAATTAAGGGGTCTTGGGTTCTCTCAATTCTTTTATTTGTCTTATGTCATTTATGAAAACTTTAATCTGGTGCTGCTCTGAGGTCTTCTTAGAGAAAATAACCTCATTATAAGGTTGTTATTTCTCAGTCCTAGTCTTGCAGTATGTTTTCCTAACTACTGCACGTCATATTAATTGAATTAAACTCAATTTGTACCTTTATGTTTAATAACCATACATGTGAGTACCACTTTCATGAGTGTTTCTGCATAACTGTTCAACAGATTTTTCTTTTTTTAGTATGAAAACAATGATTTGTTGTCAGCCAGTCAAATACCACCTTATTCTGTCCTGATGTTCTCCAAGAGACCCCTGAAATGAGTTATCAGAAATTGACACTGTTTTTATATTTTTTTTTTTTAACAAAATAGAATGTTTAAAAAATGCATACCAAAACTTCTTTTAAAAAGTTATTGAAGCAAAACATTAGAATAACCAACTTCAAATGCCACAAAACATTCTTCCAATGCAGTTGCGGTGATTGAGAGACAGGACATAGCTTGATGCAAGCAGAGAATCGGTTTATTAACAGCCCACATGGACTTATATAGGTTTCTCATTACAAACATGCAACATGTTGATTGGCCACTTCAAACACAAACTATGCATACAACAGTTTCTGACTGGCTCCCAGCCAGCACAGAATGCCCTCTGGAACGCCCCACAACCAGCGGTCCCTGCCTTGCAACTGCAAAGCCCCTCTGGAAAGTCCCTATCCAAGTGACCTGCAAGGCACCACCCAGCACTGTTTGTTCCCTGGGCTTTTGTCCTTGAGGTCTCATTATCACACGCAGTAGCCAAATCATGAGTTGAATTTGAAAAGTTAGAGTTTAAAATGCCTAACACCTTTATTTGCTACCTGTGTTCTGCTGTCATATTGCTATTGCAATAAGACAATGCAAAATACTCAGCATGGATATGTTTTTATAAATTATTCACTGCTAATACTCAATTATCAGCTCCTGTAATACTATGAACCAACAATTTTGCAGATATGGAAAAAATAATTATTCTGTCACATATTGAACATTGACAAATATTGTTTCTCTGAAAAGGTGGTCACAAAAATTTGTATTAATTGACATAATTTTGGCTAATGTTCAAAAGGTCATATTAAAAGCTGGAAAATATATCTTTTAAGACTTAAATCCAGGGATACTAAAATGTACACTAAATGAAACACATAGTAAATTACAATTTCTATTCTAAAGTCTGTATTGAATTGCTAGGAGTTAGATCATATTCCTAGAAACAAGAGACACTGACTCACTTGGCTCTTGTCTGTATTATCAGGGTATGCAACTGGCTGCTAAATACTGTTTGAAAGTCCTCTACGTGACTGTTGATACTGATTATTTAGAGAGGAGTCTTCTGTGCTTTCATAACTCTGACTGAAGGTATTTCACTGAAGTATCCAAGGAATGATGAAAACTATTCATGTTGTCACAGAATCATAGTAATATTGTAGGATGGTTTGGGTTGGAAGACATCTTCCACTAGACCAGGTTTCCCTTACTGAGAAGGCACCCAGCCTGCCCTTGCTAGACACCTAACAAATAAAGATATTTTGCTTGTAAAAAGGAAGTTAAATTTAGTGACAAAAATAAAGTTAGAATTCAGAACATCGCCTTGCATTATCAACATAATTCCAAGATTATCAAGAGAGCATAGGGCGGAGTTAGGCTGACGTGACTGATGAGGTGGAAGTAGGAGTATAAGAGCCATTGAACACCATGAATTTTCATAATAGGTCATCATTATGAAAACACCTGTGCTGAAGGCCATTGTGCTCATGCAGAAATTCTTTTCTATGGTTGACAGAATTTTTATTTTGCCCCAAAACAGTTAGAAAAAAGGACTGTAGTGTCTGCTAGACAGAGTATTTGTAGACTATGTAAAAGCCTTCTACACTGATAACATATTGCAGACTTTTCTAGCAAAAAATTAACCTGAAGGAAACTTTCCCTGTCTTTCAAGTCATTGAACTGAAAAATTGCTGCTTTAGCAACTATTTTCAATGACTTTGCAGTTCTGATCTTCTGCCTGTCTGAGAGATGAAAGGACAAAGGTATTGAAGAAAAGAATTATTCATGATCTAGATGGGACAAAGTGTATCCTCAGAAAATTTGCAAATGACACAGAGCAGCTAAAGTGGATGATACACAACACAGTTGCCATTGGAAGAACTTCAACAGGCTGGAGAGAATGAGCCACCAGCAACCTCATAAAGTTTAACCAAGGGAAATTTGAAGTCTTGTACTAAGCTAGTGAAACTTCCATGTGCCCATACAAGCTGGAGGACATGTGACTGCAAAGCAGCTTTATAGAAAGAGACCTGCTAATTATGGTGGGCACAAAGCTAAACATGAGACAGAAATGTGCTCTTGCAGAAAAGAAAGCCAACAGTCCCCTGAAGTGCGTTAGGTAGAAAACCACCAACAAATTGATCCTTCCCCTCTACTCATCCCTGATGAGCCCAAATCTGAAGTTCTGCGTCCACTACTAGAATTCCCAGTGCATGAGAGGCATGGAAATTTTGAAGCAAGTCCAAAGAAAAGTCACCAAGATGATTAAGAGATTGGAGAATCTCTCATATGGGGACAGTCTGAGATCCGGGGCTGTCCAACCTGGAAAAGAGTAGGCTCTGGGATGACTTTGTCAACACGTATAACTTCCTGATATGGGAGCAAAAAAGAATCTAGTAGTTATTCAGTGACAATATAAAAAGCAATAGGTACAAACTGAACTACAAAAAAATTCAGAGAGGTCAGACACAGCCACAGATTCCCCAGAGGTGGATTTCCCTTCTCTGGAAATATTCAAGGTAAGGTTGGATGGAGCTTTGAGCAACCTGAGCTAGTTGAAGATGTTCTGCTCATTGCAGGGGGACTGGGACTAGATGTTCTTTAAAGTTCCTTCCAGGCCATAATGATTCTGTAAAACATTGGAACAGTTTTCTTAGAGTGAACATGGAGTCTCCAGACCTAAAGATATTAAATAAGCAAGTGTACATGGTTAGAAACCAACTGTACATGGTTCTGGATAACCTTTTGTATGTGGCCCTGGTTTGAGCAGCTATGTAGGATTAGATAATCTCCCAAGGTCCCGTCCAACTTCAGTTATTTTATGATTCTATGAAAAATAGCTTCTAATCCCAGCATTGCCTGGTGCCATTGAGCTATTTGAGTTCAATACAGTATTTATGTGGACTTAAAAGAATGTTGTCTGTTACTGTACATGTTGAGTCCCCTGTGTTGAAAAGAAGGGTATAAAACACTCCATTTTCTCCAAGGTGCTTTCTACACAAAGATCACAATGTAACAAATAAGGAAGAAAATTAGAGACAGCGACATAAATAGACATGTCTTTGACTTTTTTTTATAGATAAATATGCAAGACTATTTCCTATTTGAGTACTGTAGTGCTAAGAAACTACAAAGCTTCTTGAATATTCTGATACTGCAGTCCATTATTGGCAGAGAGCAGTGTAATGAAGTTCATCCATTGCGTTGCATTTCTGGATATGCTTATGTGTTAAGTTAAAATACTGTCCTTTAGAATGAAAAACTTGTGGTTTTGCTTCATAGATGGCATCTACTTTATCAGTCATCAGTAAAAATTATATGTAACTTACTTTGGAAATGTTCACCAAATCATTTCCAATGGTCATTTATTTCACAGAGTGAAATAATATAGAGAACACCCTTTCTTGGGTATCAGACCAGGAACAAGGCACTCCTGGATATAGTAAGAAAGAATACTGGTTCAATTGTGTTCTAGTTTGTGTACCTACCATATTCAAGCAGTTGTGATTGATGGACTGGTTGGGAAAACACAAAAGAGTTATAGCTATAAGGACAACAGAACAAAAATCCCCAGACAATCTCATATTTCATCACCAATGATGCTGTTGTGGTTTAAGCCCAGCTGTAAATCTGCCACACTTGCTCACTCCCCCCCTCACATCCTTTTCCCACTCCCAGAGGGATGGGGAGGAGAATTGAAAGAATGTAACTCCCATGGGTTGACATAAGAACATTCCAGTGACTAAGGTATAACACAAACCACTGCTGCTACCACCAATAATAATAATGATAAGGGAAATACAAGGAAGAAAATACAACCACTCACCACCTGGCAACCGGTACCCAGCCTGACCCAGCAGTGATCTAAACCTTCTGAGTAACTGTCCCCAGTTTTTACAACCTGGGCATGATGTGCTGCGGTATGGAATACTTCTTTGGCTAGTTTGGGTCAGGTGTCCTGTCTCTACTTCCTCCCAGCTTCCCCTCCTCCCTGGCAGAGCATGAGACTCAGAAAGTCCTTGGTCAGAGTAAACATTTGAGCAATAACTAAAACCATTGGTGTTATCAGCATTGTTCCCAGGCTGAAAGTCAAAAAACACAGCACTGCACCAGCTACTAAGACAGAGAAAAAATGGCTGCTACTGCTGAACTCAGGATAGGTGCTTAGCTGTTAACTATAAAATTGGACTGAGAAGAATTAAATTATTGCCTGGCTTTACACTCCATGTGTATGCTGAAAGCAGGACACTAATTGTATATGAGCTTGAAATATTATGGGTGTTTATCAAAAATATTAAAGGCTTATATAGCTTTACAGTCTAGAATTCAAATGCCAAGAGCTAACTGGATGCAGATGACTGTAAATATCTACCACCGTCTAGTACTTAATTAGACAGTGGCAGACTTTTTACTGTTTCATTTTAGTCATAGAAAGACTGGTACTAATTTGATGAACAAGTACTTCATAATTTTACTTTTTTATGTCCAAAGCATAGCCCTATTGTAATGACAGGTAGCTTAATTTTTTTATTTATTCCATTTGTTATGAAGACAGAATTATTTGTTATTCCTGGGGGTTTATGATGCCCATTGCCAAAGAACCCAATATTTCCCAAACTTCCCACCAAAATATATAAAATTACCCCATCCCCAATCACACAGATGTATTGAGGTTGTCCCTTAAATAGAAGCAGGCTTCTGATGTGAGACAACCTGGATATCATTTTTAAAATACTTAGCTCTTCTGCTGTTCACAGCACAGCTTTCTTATTTGCATCATAAAGAGGGGGAGGAGTATACTTTTTAACTATATCTGATGTGCTTAGTGTCACACAAGCCCTTTCATCAAAGGCAGCAATGAATTCAGTTTCCTGTCAAGAATCAGTAGGAAAATGAGAAGCGCCCCCTGTTTAGTTTGTTCAATAGTATTGTAGACCAGAATACACAACTCCTCCTGGAAAAACAGCCATGTGCTTTATTCCTTTCAAATTAAGATAAGCCTAGGAACTAAGTCTTTCTCTTTCCAGTTCAGTGCTCTAATGAGTAGGTATTTGACTAAAGGCTAGATTCTGGACTGCAGGATCCTCTATCCTGAGTGAATTTGAGATGAATAGTTGTCATTCAGGGAGAGGCAGTACTTCTAGATAGTTTTGTACTATGAATTTCTGAGGATCCTTCTGCTGATCTGCAAAGCTCCTTTATTTCATTATATATTTTTCTTTTGGGGCACTTTCTTCCCAATTTGTCTAAGAAACTTATTCTTTCCTTCATTTGTCCTACTAGCATAAGTCATTGTGTCCCATGATTTGCAAATGCCAGCAGAGTCATACAGTAATATTGTGTAATTCTTTAACTATACATATAAGCATACATATATTTATATATATATGCTATACAACCTATCACTTCTCTGAGATCACCATTCTGCTAAAGCAGAATCCAATCCTTTAGACAGACAAACACCATCATACGTCTTGAAATCCTGTTTGGAGTGATTTTATAAAAGAAAACAAAATTTGTCAGGTTAACTGTATTTGGTGCTATCTCTCTTGCTGAAAGCATTCTGATTAATATTTCTTCGATGGTGATTTTTACAATCTAAAAAAACTTCATTCAATCAGAATAGGTTTCTAGGCTTAAGTGAAATTACTTTTATCCTGTGGCAGAGATCCAGCATATTTTACAACTGATACACAATAAAAGCTTAGAACACAGTTCATCCACATGCCACATTTCATAATGTTTACCTCGCTAGTACCAGTGGAGAAAGCCCAAGATCCAAGGCATTTTCAATATACTACTTTATAATAACTTAACACAAACGGATTTTTGACTAGTACAACATGTAGAATTAATACATGTGCATGGCCAGAATATATCATTAATGCTTTCCTAAGTGTTCCTTCCTTATTATCCTAATGAGTTAACTTTTAGGTTGCAGACTTCCCTTGCCATCACATAAGCAATTTTAGCATCACAGGTTTATATGACTCTCTAGCATGACAAGCTGATTTTGCTGATAGGAAGGGGGAAGAAAGATTAATCATGTACCAAAAGATGTTGACAGAATCATTCCCACTTGCATTGAAGGTTATTTGAAAAATAGAATTTTTATTTCTTGGCTGAGTCAACCCACTTCTTTTCAGTTTATATCTGTGACAGTCAAGCCCAGTCCTGCTAAACACATGCTCTCTGATTCTGCTGACCTCAATGTTCAGCATTTTTCAGGATCAAAAACCAAGGTAACAGAATTAAAGATTCAATCCAACACAAAGTTGCTTTTTTTTTTTTTTTTTTATAATTATTATTATTTTCCTTCTGTTTCTTTTTCTATTCTGGGATTCCAGCAAGAATTAAAATATGCTTGAAGACAGTATTTGTGCAATTTTTATGCAAATATATATAAAATACATATGCACACAAATAAATTAACCCAAGTGACATTTCTTAAACATGCATAGATAATAAAATAGATAAGTCATTGCTGAATAATACAATGAAATTACACTAGTTGAGGAGACAGAGCAAGAACACTCCTAATATAGAAAAGTTGTTACATATTCAGACAAAAAAAAAGTCTTTTCATTGATCGTATCTGCTGTGATATTCTTAAACAACTTTCAAACTGAAGACTGGTTGAAATAAGCATCTCTCCAGCTTATGGACAATAACGCACACTGGATAGAATTGTTAAAACCACATTGTCGTGGGTTCAGCAGCAGCAGTCTTTTTTCTCCTTCGTAGTAACTGGTGCAATGCAGTGTTTTCGACTTTTGGCCTAGGAACAATGCTGATTACAACAGTGTTTATAGTTGGGGTTTAGAAAGTTTTGGTCTGACCAAGGACTTTCTGAGTTTCATGCTCTGCCAAGGAGGAAAGGAAGCTGGGAGGAAGCAGAGACAGGTCACCTGACCCAAACTGACCAAAGAGGTATTCCATACCACAGTATGCCATACCCAGGATGTAAAACTAGGGGCAGGAACCTAGAAGAGTTCAGTTCCAGCTCAGTTGTCAAGTGGTGAGCAGTTGTGTCCCCTTCCCTTGTATTTCCCTGGTTATTATTATTATTGGTGGTAACAGTAATGATTTATGTTATACCTTAGTTACTGGACTGTCCTTATCTCAACCCATGGGAGTTACATTCTTTCGATTGTTCTCTCCATTCCCCCTCCCCCTTGAAGAGGGGGGGAAGAAAGTGGGTGGAATGAGTCAACAGGCTGCATGATTTGCGGCTTAAACCACAACACACAGAGATAAGGATTTTTATTATGCCTACCATAATTTAATAATGCAAACATACTGAATACCTTATAGGATAATACTTCTAGGGTATTACCTTTTGCAGATAGTCAAGTTTGCTTAGGTCTGTGCTCTTTTAACTGATTATTCCTAAAATACAAAAAAAATGATGAAGATAATACAGAAATGTATAATTCATTTTTAGTTTAAACAACATATGATTGTTAACTGAATATTTTTATTTTTAAGGTAATTTGCTTAAAAAAAGCACATTTGGGTGGTCTCCAGTCTTGATGCTGCTTCAGTAAAACAAAGAATTGAAAAAATCCATGATCCCTCCAGGATAGTTGTTGTCAGCCATATATAAATAAAAATAATTGAACACTCTTCAGAAAAAAAATGAAAGAACAAAGAAGTGAAGAGCACTTAGGTCTGGTCTACATGAAATCATACCCAGCATACCTGTCTGTTTCTATCCTTTTTACCCCTTATCTTCTAGTTTCAATATTTTCCAAACACCCTTAGTTTCTCTTTCTTCATCCTTCCCATAAGATTTGCAAAGAAATTAAAAATATTTGAATATGACTCCCACTTCTGAGTAAGTCTTTGAACCCCCTTCAAAGGACAATTTTTCAAACAAGGGATGCTGAATACAAAGAATATTTTGTTCTGTCATATCTATGTTTAACATCAAAATTCAGTGATGGAGGGCAGGAGCAAAGTTCTCCCATGAGCTAGCAAGTTATTTTCAGAAAAGTTCACTCCGTCTTTTTCAGAAATACCTATTGTAGACACCATCAAACTTCATGGCTGACCAATCTGAGTCAACTCAGAAAGTCCTCAATTATGCTTTTCTGGAGCAGTGTGCAAAATAAATGTGAAAAGACTTTTGCTCAAGATCAGTCTCAATACAAAATAAAAAAGCACCTAATTTATTGTTCATATATTAAATTTCTACTAATGCAGATTAAGTCTACAGGAATTTGCACAGCACTTTGTAGTGTTCTATGAATTATTTGTAATCATTATTTGGCTGTAGAATAGCATGATTACTTAAGTAATATTGAAATTATGAACACATAAATAGCAGCTTATTATATTAGGACCAATATAACAACTAAAATATTAATTCTTCTGCCATAGACTTCTGAACAATTTTTATCCAAAGAAGTAATTTTCCTAATAATATACAAAATATTGAAATAACTATGACTCTTTAGAGAAATCAGCCATGACTTTTATCTCAATTTCATTGCAATTTACTAAATTATGAAATTAATAGATTTCTTACATCACTTAAATATCAGTTACTTCTACAGATGCGTAAAGTATTATCATTTTTTTTTTCAGTGCTTGTTATAAGAATAGCAGCCAAATAGGAATTATTAATAGATGAAATTTAAAAAAAAAGTTTAGAAAAAGAAAAGAAAAATTAAACAGATTATTTGTGTGTGCTGCTCAGCGAACTAACTCTATTTTCAAAGTACATGTGGTCCTGAAAACTCTTCAGATAGAATGCCATATGGGTCTGAAGACCAATTCACAAAATTAATTGCTTGTACCTGGGGAAATTTTGAGAGAAATAAAAATGTTATCTGTATTCTACTGAAGTGGTCTTTGCTCTATTGACTGTGGCATTTTATTAAGCAACATTACTGCTAACAATCTAACAGTATATTTTCCAACAAAGGTTGCTACTTCTTAAACTAAGTTAACAATGAGAAGATTTATTCTTTTCTCTTCTTATTCAGATATTTCTTTCCCTCTAGTTTATATAGCTAATGAAGTATACTCTTCTATTTCAAATGCAAGGTACTCTAGCAGTCCTTAAGAATGTAATAAGCTAAAGTAAAAAATGTTTAGAATTTTCCCAGTACTTTATTAACAGCCTAAAATTTGAAAGAAACCTAGAAAATTTGATAAAAATGGTTCAATTTTTTTCCTCTAAATGCTCAGCCTTACGAAATCCTTCTTGTTTCTGGAAGTAGAAGTCATACCAGCATTTTACTTCTGTTGAATCTATTTTAAACCTGTAGGTTCAACTTATTGCCTTTTTTCTCCCTGATACACTTTTATGTGTACTGAAGTTAGCTGTACAACAGTCATAAAAATTAAGAAAACATTTACAAAAGTTGCATCTCTAGAATTTTTTTAAAAAGCTTAAAGGGAACTTAAATGGAAGTCCTGCAAGAAATTTTCCAGGTTCCTAAAGCTGCACCCAAGTGTAGCCACAGAAGTAGCTTCTTGCCAATGTCAGTCCACTGAAGAGCTGATATTTGGAATTTCTTTATCTAACTATCTCTTCAGTATTCCTTATGGAAACTGATTATAAGCCATATAAAGGTTAAAAGGTGTTGTAAGATTTGTCTTTATTTGTACTTAAATGGTAGCATGGTGCTATATCTATTGATCTACCTGAAATTCCTCAGCCCCCTGTGTATGGACTCAGTCCTACAGAAGGGAGGAAAAAAAAAACCTGGAACTGGGAAATTATTGCTCTCTTCCATGAAGAGTGCAGCCTGCATGTGCCAAAATATTCTACATATGTGACTGTGTCTCCTATATGAACACTCATTCAGGAATGCAGATGAACTGGGAGAAAGATGATCAGGAAACTGGAGCACCTTCTCTATGAAGACAGGATGAGAAAGTCAGGGCTGCTCAGCCTGGAGAAGAGAAGGCTGCATCAAGACCTCATAGCAGCCTTCCAGTATCTGAAGTGGGCCTCTAAGGATGCTGGGGAGGGACTCTTCATAAGGGAGCGTAGTGGTAGAACAAGGGTTAATGGGTTAAAACTTCAACAGGGGAAGTTTGGAATGGATATAAGAAGGATGTTCTTTACTGTGAGGGTGGTGAAGCACTGGAATGGGCTACCCAAGGGAGTTGCGAATGCTCGACCTCTGGGAGTGCTCAAGGGCAGGTTGGACAGAGCATTGGGTGGCATGGTTTAGTGGGAGGTGGCCCTGCCCATGGCAGGGGGGTTGGAACTAGGTGATCTTAAGGTCCTTTCCAACCCTAACTATTCTATGATTCTATGATTCCATGATTATAAACTTGTTAGGTAAAGTCCAAAGGCATTTCAGTAAATCATATTACAAACAAATTATCCTTGAATATTTGTAAGCCTTCAACTGAATATATGTTTGCACTGGAAGCAGAATAGTAGTAAGTTTCCAGTCTGACAACTGATCCACATAATTTTTGCTATCTTAATTCTGTGTGAGCATCATTTCAGTATATGGTATATTTAGTAGGAAAAATTAAAATATACTGTGATCCTGAAGGAATAAAAGGAAGCATTTAGTAATTAATAGTTTTATGACTGTGCATTAAGATGCACATTAAAACTAGAGTGTATTACTACTCCAAAGTTATCATTTTGTATACTGAATAAAGTCAAAGAAAAAACTCATATAACTTATAAAAATAATTGTGGTTTTCATTTCTTTAAAGCTGTGCAGGCTTGAAAGATTTATTTTCCAGTCCCAACTGCTGACTCTATGGAAAAGTTTTAGCTGTTAACTTTACCTCAGGAAGAAAACTTTAAAGGATAAATCTGTCTGAAAATTAGTATTTTTCAGTTACGTGTGATCTGACTATATATTTTTATAATCATATAGGCAAGAGCAGAACAATCTTCAGATATTTGATGGTTAAAGGTTACTTTAAAAGTTACTTCATAGCAGCAAATGAGAAGGAAGGTTCTTAAACAGTCTTCCCTCTGATAGAGCTCCTGGAAAAGTTGCAGGGCAACTTGTTGAAATGAAATAAACACTAGCTTCTAGCTACAAAGACTTAGTATGATTCTTAAGAATAAAACCCCACAGTGAGTTTCGGGAAAGTTCTAATTGCAATGAAACAAAAACAGAAACAATTTTGTGATTTCTTTACATTTTGCAAATTTTTATTAAATTAAAAAAAAATAAAAAATGCCAAAAACCTTTTCAATGAGAGCCATTTTCTTCTTGAATATTCCATTTTCTCAACTGTGGGGGCTTTTTTGTTTATTTTGTTTTGTTTGACCAAATTATTTTTTCATATAAGGAAAACATAAATTGGACCAAACACATAGGAAGAGGCACTAAATAGTTTCTGATTTATTAAAGAGATGCAATTAATTTTAAAACATTTGCATTTTCCTGCAATATCTACACCATCTACTGCCCTACACTTAACCCTGAGTCATATGAATATGCCTGTTAAGTTGCTGTACCGTATTTTCCAGAAGTAGCAATTTAAGATTGCAAAAGAGTTTAAGATTATATATTCTGAAAATAGAAGAGGAAAAATCAAAGCTAAGAACCAAGCCATGTATCTGTAGTCCCATTTGTTCACTTCATAATTTTTTGGCAGAATTTGTTTAAGGCCACATTCCTTTTCTAAAGGCCACTACCATGTGCACCTTAAAAGCTATTTGTGATATCTGTCAACCACTCCGCACAGCTAAGATGATAGGCACACCAAGCCTTACTGAGAATTGTGTTTTCTTCACTTTACATTCATCCTCCTATAATTTCTCCCCCTACATTCCTTACCTCTTACTATATGTTTAGATACAAGCCCACTCATGTTCAGTCATTATTTTTTCATCTGGATAAGCAGTATAATGGAATCAGCATGATCAAGTGAAATCATTAAACAACACAAATGATACATGTCACCAGTGATCATTCCTTGCTGGTCAGTTGATTGATGGAAAGTCATCCCCAGTTTGTAGTTTGGGTTCGTTTTTTTGTTAACCAAGACCTGATTAGACAAATCTTAAAAAGTTTGCTATGTTAACTGGGTGTCATGGGTTCAGCAGCAGCAGTCATTTTTCTTTAAGCAGTAGCTGGTGTAGCACTGTGTT
>JASSUY010024903.1:0-27700 GCA_032466535.1 Forpus xanthops
GGACGGGGGCGGCCCGTACGGCGGCGGCGACAGGCGAGGGCAGCAGGACCGAAGGGGGCCGGGGGCGCTCGGAGGGTGTGACGCAGTTTCCCCGACCCGGCTTGCGAGCGGGTGAGGCCGCGGCAGGCCCTTGTGGCTGGCTGCGAGGGAGCCAGGCTGCCGTGGGGAGGGTGGGCGCGGGCTGTGGGGGTGCCCAGCGGCTTCGCCGTGTGGGAGCCGTGTGTGAGGGGGGGAGGAGGTGGGTGGTGGTTTATTTAGCGGATTCCGCCGGGCCGGTGCAGGAGAAGCGGGCTGTGAAGGGGAATGGGCGCGCGGCGCATTGTGGGACGTAGAGTTTTTCCTGCTGCTCCACCGTGCAAGAGGGCTGCGGGTGGAGGGGCGAGGAACTACAACTCCCAGCAGGCACCGCGGCGGCGCGGCACTCCGCCCCGCGCGGCTGCGAGAGTTGCTGCCCGGTACCCGGTGGCGGGCGAGAGCCCCCGGAGGGCTGGGACCGAGAAGGGCTGCTTCGTCCGCACTCTGCCCCTTCCCCCAGCCAAGGGCAGGACGCGGCCCGGGGAAAAGTCCTGAGCTGCATGGAGGGGGAAGGTGGGGCAGGAGTGGGGGGGTTGCGCCGCCTGATCTGGAGGTGCGTAGGGAGGGCTTTGTCTCTGCAGCGTACTTTGTGCCTCCGGTTTCGGAGCAGACGGGACCACGAGCAGGTCCCCTGGCGTAGGGGGATTGCACACGTGCGTAGGGCTCGGGAACCCGCGCTGCCTCCCGCGCCGGAGCGACGAGGTGGTCATCCCGGGTACAACGGTGTTCCCGATTCCTGTGAAATCTCCCAGGGACGTGTTCTCACTGTGTGAGGAGTTGGCAGTTCTGAGACACGCTTTATTACTGCAGAACTTGCTTATGGGAAAGATAATGAAAGTTGAAGCTTTGATCGTACGTTAATGAATGATGGTCTGACTTTTGGACGAAGTCCTGAAAGCAATTATGGAAAGAAATGCTGCATAAGGCCTGGATTTGCTTCAGTCCTCCTGTGTTTTTCAAAATGAGAGATTGGATGGGACAGGCTGGTAAAGGCTTTAACTCACAACATTATGTAATTTCTTTAGTGGTTCTGCTTTATTTTACCTTTATATTTAGGGATCATTATATGTTGGTGATTAAGGTTGCTATTACAGCACAAATAACTGCCTCATGACAGAAATGGATAATTATTCTAGAAAGTTCTTTCTGTTCAGTATCTTTTGTCATGTGCCTTGTCCAAAGAAAAAGGTTCAGGTCTTCATTATATATGTGTGTGCTACAGTTACAAATATTCCAGTGCTCCCTGGTGTAGGATGTTAAGGCTATGTGGTGATTATTTTTATCTATATATGTAATTTCTCTGCAGAAAACAATAGTGCTGTTTCTCAGCCTTCAGCTGTTACCGGCTTCTCTTTAAAAATGTCCCTTGGAATGATTGGATCTTCCACTTCAATACTGTTTTTGGGGGGAAAGGAGAAGGGGGGCAATTCATGGCCTTGTCTATGCATTTATTATAAATAGGAATATTTTCCTCAATTAATTAACTTCATTAACTAATTTCATGGTAGTTGTCCTTATTAGTTTAAATGCTTGAAACAGGAAGTGCTCATAGCATTTCTTAACATGTACAGGAGTTGGTATGAGCATCTCTTGACAGAGCATTTGTTTTGAGCCTTCTTAGATTCTTACCTGTTCTCATGATATAAGCTGCATTAACATATTGTTTCTCAGTCTCAGTTTTACTTTCTGAGACTAAATATACACTTTTCGTGTTACATCAGAAGTGTAAACTTTTCCTTTTTTTTCCATTGCAAACATTTGCTTAGAAGTTTTTTGCAACTCTTAATAACTATAATTGGACATATCTTCTCTATGCCAGGCCATGCAATAAGTTGAAATAGACAGGTAAACAGCCTTCCTTTTAGTGCTTCTCTTCATTGTTTTATATCAAGATGAGGTTTAATTTGTATAATCACAGCACTTGATTTAAATTTATTTTTGTCTGAATGGCTTTTATGCTAAGTGAATTATTAATCCTGTATTTTCTCTACTTTCCCTCCCATATGTTGGAGATACTGAAAACAAATACTTTGGGCTTTTTCAAAGCATTATTTCCTAGTTTTGTTTGTGTCTTCAGGAGGCAGAGGAAAACTTATTTAATTTGCCTGTCCTGTGCTCTTGAAAAAGCATTGCACTAGGAAGTGTACATCCCATGAAAACGTACCACTCTGGTATGCCATTTAAATATTATAGCATTTAATAGTGTAGTTATTTCTTCTACAGTAAGACTACTAACAAGGCTTTCCAGCAGAACCCTTATTTTAAATGTGCAAGCATTTTTTTTATGTTGTGCAATTAAGTTGTTTTATTTAAAATCATAGGTCTGAGGTTAGAAATAATTCCCACTTTTGTCTCAACAAGAGATAAAAATAACTACCAGTTTGATCAGCTTTATGTATATATATATATATCTGTGTGTATGTATATATATATATATAGTTGTTAGAGCTACAAGGCTTTAGCTTGTCCATGGGAACCAGCTGGTGTGACACATGCTTCTGGGTCTCTTGATGCAGATGTGTGGCTGCACAGACTGTAAGACTGTCTGCTGCAGATGCTCATTACTGCCCATTAGCTGTAGATTACTCCTTCCTATTCTCTACTGTAAAATGGCTTGTAGGTGCCCTCTCTAATTCACTCAGTCAAATGTATCTAGGTTAGCTTTGGCTGCTTACTTCAGGTGTCTAAACTGACAGGGTTGATTTTTTGCTGAAGTGGATTAGGGAATGCCCACAACCTATGCTACTGGCAGAGCTGTGGGATCAGTAGCATTTGTCAGAGAGGAAGAAGCAAACAGCTGGGGCAGTAATACTTTTGACAGGCATAGCTGTTCTTAGGCTGATGCAGATCCATCGTGATGTATACTAGATGTGCATGGTGCTCGACACCCTAGTAGTGCGTACTTGACAGGGTTACATTTCTGCTGAATTAGCTGGAGCATGAGATGCAAAGTTTTTATTAGCTTTATGCCCTTTGTAGGTTGCCAGATGACACCTAATCTGGCATGAAGTTAAGAGTAGTGCTGGCAAATGACTCTCAGGCCGTAGCAGCCAGTAATGCAAAACTAACTTGCTGATTCTTTTTTGAATTAATTTGGTGGTAGAGTAAGAGTTAGACTGGATAAACACTTTTCATCAAATGGATGTAAAATTAGTTCTGTATTAAATGTTTTGTTGCTCAGCATCTTATGTTCTTGAATTGTAGACTGAAAGAACGTTCAATGTCCAAGTAACACGAATCACTGAAATGCTGTTTGATTTGGTAATACATGCTTTAGAAATAGATTTCAATTAGCTGCGATTATTCTCTGCTTTCAGTCCTTTTCCAACTGTGGCTGGTCGCTCCAGCTTTACTATATGCTGGCAAGAATCTTCATCAGGGATTCATATCCAATATGTTTAGTAGGTACACAAGCTGTATTTGCAGCAACAGAAACAGATATTTTGCACCAGAAATACATTTAGTGTTAAGTCTTTTCTATAAAAAAACAAAACATGCAACCAGCACACTTCCAAAAAAAAACCCATCCCAAATCCCCATGAGTCCATCCGTGTGCAGGGTTTTTCATCCTATAGGTTAATATACCATAAGTTAGCATAGCTCTTAACTTGTTCAGAGTCCATTTAAGGTACACAGAAATGCATTTAAACTGAAATAACGGTTATGCAACTTTTTCACTGATTAATTTGCTCTAAAATTCTCAATTGACTTTAAACTGCAGTAGCTCTCTTTCTAAACAAGCCTTCAGGTTAGAGTACTTTAAAAATACTTGGGTAGTATATGGATTTGTTCCTATGGAAAAAGAGGATTAATGGTTTTCCCTATCTGTAGCATGAAGTAATTTTAAAATGTTTTGCTTAAGATTGAGTTACTGATTGCATGCAGAACTGAGAGTTGAATGTGAATGTTTACCTAAAATGATAAGTGTTTTTTGGTGTGTTTATCATTTTAACCACATTTTGCTGTTTAGGTTTGTTTTTTTTGTTTTTATTTTTCAATAGCTTGAATCACTCTGTTTTGCATCAGAACATTTTAGGCTGTTGTGTTTGGAAAGTGTACACTGATTCTGAGCTGTGGGTTTGAATACTGCTGGTGTCAGCAGTAGCTTTGAGCTTGGTGCAGCCCTTGTATGCATGTGCATGCAGGAGAAATGTCCTGCAGCACCCTGTCTTCAGTGTTAATGGCTAAGTCCTTTTGCTCCTGAAGCCAGAATGTAGCCTCCCATTTATTGCATGTCCTTATTGTCCAGGCTGGAATTCACTTTTGTTTTCCTTATTTTCTGAGTCATGCTTAACCTCATCAGATCACGGGAGACCCTGTTTTTCAACCCTGTTCTCTGCTACCTCCCCTTTCCTGCCTGCTTGTTCTTGCGTGATGG
The DNA here is from genome assembly GCA_032466535.1 of Forpus xanthops. Classification (NCBI taxonomy): domain Eukaryota; kingdom Metazoa; phylum Chordata; class Aves; order Psittaciformes; family Psittacidae; genus Forpus; species Forpus xanthops. The sequence continues at coordinate 4,454 of JASSUY010024903.1, forward strand.
ACAGAGAAAGATCTCTCCTGCAGGCTGCCCTGCGAAGGAGTGTCGCTGCCTGTGCAGATTCAGCCACAGACACGTTGGAAGTGAATTCTTAATCCAGTCTTTGACAGGAATGCAGAGTCAGCTCCTAGCTGCTCTGTTCTGCAGTTTGGGGATCTCACTTTTTAGGTGTGTTGTGGTGTTCTTGTGTAAATGAAAATAATACTGATGCACATTTTTTTTTGTTTTCTGCGTTAAGGAAGCAGAATTTCTATATTTAGTACTAAACATAAGTATTGAAGGCTTTCAACAAATGCAGGTTTCAGATATGGAATTCTAAGTTCATTAATCAATATAAATTGTCTTACTCCTAGGATAAATCAGTAGGTAGTCTACAGAGCATGAAATGATTTAGTTCATAGAAGATTAAATGATTCTTTTCTGGAGAGTAAAGTTTATTAAGCTAGTTCTAGTAGTACTGTAGGTTTTCTCCAGTTCTAGTATTTGAAGCCAAGGAAAGCCATTAAATGAAAGTAAAACCATAAAAATTCCATTTTAATTTTCAGGGATGAGTCTGTCTAGTATGTATTTTCTGAGTAGTGTTTTTTTTTCCTGATAAGTTAACAGGTGATTACCCATGATACTTGTACCAAGTCAGATATATCTTAGTAGTAACAATAATTTCTACTACAACTATTTCCATAGTTAATGCAGAGTTGCATCTATAGCATTTACATGGCACATCTGTCTCGAAGTATTTTTAGACCTACTGTTACTGTGAGATTTTGTGTACTTATATATTTGCTCAGAAAAATAATCTAGAAACTTTTAAAGGAAACTTAACTACAGCTGCTGATCTGGTTTAGTGCTATTGTTAAATTTCTACTACTTTGTTAGTAGATTGCAGTGCACCCTGGAGCCATGTTTTGTCCAAGCTTTAAAGTGATAATTTTGACAGCAGGAACTTAAGTTAAAGTTTTTGTTCAGGCACGTACATGTCTATGTGTGAGGAGGTGCACAGACAGAAGTACTCTTTTTTTTTTTTTTTTTATGTAGGTATTCATTTGTGGCTTAATTTGAGTAGTTTGACAACACATCATTGCCTCCAATAAAAACAATGGGATTGACCTTTAAAGTTTTTTTCATTTCAGGTGGGAGAGTATTCGAGTTTAGTTCACCTGATATTTCAGATAAAGTCACGTTTTTGTTTGTTCATTGTATTTTCTATGTTTGTCTCAATGAGGGGGTGTAGAAAGATTTTTATGTAGCTTGCTATGGAAGCAAGCCCAGCAGATAGCTGTTATTTCTTTTGCCTCTACATAACTGGCAAGTCTGTAGCATGTAAACATTAATCTTTAAAGGTTATTTTTAAGCTGTTTGCTCTTTACTTTTAAATTGTATATAAATGTGACTAATTGACTAACCAGACTTTAACGCTTAAGAGTTGATGGCAAAATGCAGACAAGGATTAAATTCCACATTATAGGTTGGCTGTGGCATTTCTTTCCTTTCTGGATTTGCAATTAATTTACTCAAAAGCTTGTTTTGTTGTTTGGGTTTGTTTTTTTTTAATTTTAGCCATTAAATTCCAAGTTATTGCAAAGTATTAATACCATTTGGAATTTCATTTCCATCAACCGTTGCTAAAGATAAGCTAGCATATGCATAAAAAAGTAATCAGTAAAATATGTATGCTTTTTTTGACATGCAGCTCTCAAAATCATAGCAAATATTCCAGCACATCTCTTCACTACTCATGAAGCAAGCTATTTTCTTTCTTCTCGTCCCAGGTCAATAAACTGTCTGATACTTTGCTATAAATTAGGGCGTTTTTCAGAAAAAAAAACCCAAACCGAAATATTTTCAGACCAGTTCTTGTATTTAGGTGAAAATAGCTTCACACATGATAGCTTTTGTCATGTAAAGCTCATACAACCAGCTGTTGAGTGTATAGCTTCATGTAATGTATCCTTCTGACAGTGAGGCTTGAGTGGATAGCAGATTTAACACATTGCTGCTGCCATTGGAGACTGTTTTGCTCCCGCTTTGGAGGACCTTTCTTGTTTCTTGCTCTAACTTTGCTTACAAGCAGTTATGTCCCCTTTGTGATCTGATTCAGACCCCTGAGCTGTCAGGGTTGGTTTGTTTGTACTTCTTGTGGGTAAAATTCCTGGAGTGGTGGGCTGACCAAAGGGGTTGGCAGGCATAACTTGGAGGCCAGCAGAAGCAAGCATAGAAGCTGGGGAGGTGGAAAGGAGAGAGCATGTTCCTGAAGCACATGATGTTGAATCACTCACTTGTCATGTTGACTGTGCCATTATCCCTTTGCTGCTTTTCAAGAAGGTGTTATTTAAGCATAGGAGATATTTTTTGTTGGATTCTCTTTCTTAAAAAGAAGTTTTTTAAAATACACCTTTTCAGTGGCATAGGATACTTGGTGTATCTTCCTTGCAGTATAGATATAGCAAACACTGACCAGTTTAGGAGGTGACCTGAGCTGTAGTTTAACACCCCTAGCTCACGGGCTTCTTGCATTTACTTTTATAACAGGTACAGTAAAATATCCTTAATTTGCAAGCTTCCCCTGTGGAAGAAAAAACTTTGAACTCTGGTCCTCTGTATTCATATAGATAAAGCAGTCTTTGTGGAACTAAGGTGTGACACTTGTACAAGAGCTGTAAAATCTATTTGTGTAACCCCTCCAAGTCCATCAAAATTATGTAACCTGTTTTTGAAGTAACAGCTTAAAACTGTAAGGATATTTCCAGTGAATGTGTGAAGTGTACTACTGTGAATGATGTGTTTTGAAGTGCCTGGGAATGTTTTATTTCAAAGGTGATATGTAATATACGTAAGCCTAACTTAAAAATATTTTTATATTGTTTTTAAGGGTATCATCGAGAATTACCATTTAATATTAGTTTAGAATAAAGCATTTGCTCAATACTTTCAGTTTGTTGCTTCCAGGTATAATTGTTTTCTCTAAAGAATCATGTTCTTTGTACATCTTAGGCTGCGCAACAAGGGGAATTTAAAAATTCATGTCCCAGAAAGCTTAGTTTGGTCTGGCAGTTTACAAAATAAATCTGTAAATGTTACCTTTTAATCTTTGCCCTTCTCAGAATGGCTTTTATGTTCCCACCCCCTTTTGGTTTTATTTTTTAGAACCCCTTTATGTTGAATTGAAGGTTGGCTAAGAAAGCCAGGGTCGATGTTCTGCAGAATAGTTCTGCTTAATATTGTTTGGCTAGCAAAGATGGCACTTTATTGAGCACTTGATGCAGACCTTCCTATCATATCTAGAAGACCTGGATTGACTTCATATAGATAAGTGCATCAAAAGTTGAATGTGCTTATCTAAGTCGCTTAGAGAAATTGCATTGCTGTGGCGGTGAATTGGGGACAATACATTAAGAAGCTGGTAGCAATTACTGAAATGATACTCTTTAGCTAATATAGTAAATGAAATTTATGGTTCCGAAAGGTATCTTTTGAAAATTTGTTTTATTCACTATGACAAGAGAATTCCATAACAATTTGTATAAGAGCTGCTTTTACGTCAGGCAGTCCCCTCAGATTCACTTCATAGCAGTTTCGTTCACTGATTTGGGGATCTGATATTTAGTGATTACTTGTGTTTATCCTTAGATTTCGGGTCATCTGTAGTGTATTTTGAGAGCATTTATTTGAAATGCTAAGGCTGGAAATGTGGCAATTATGTTTGTCACCTTGCATCTTGTGTCAGTTACTGGGCAAAACCAAGTAAGTTTTTCCTGGTAGAAATGCTTTAATGCATTAACTGGCTGGTGACACTTCGCACATTCAGCTTTTCACGTACAGAGTAATTTTGCTTGAAATACTTTGCTTGTCATACAGTAAATAGTCTCTATTAGAGTGTTTTTGCACACGAGTTCTAGTGAGGTAACTAATTTAGTTTAATGCTGTATAGTAGTTGGCTGTCTTTGATCCCTGTCAGCTGGTCTGTGTGCAGCTTCTGAGTTTCTGGTTGGTTTGTGTAGTCTCTGGCTGGATCATCGGTGATGTGTTTGCACATTACTTATTATCTAGTTTTGCCTTCAACTCTTCTAGCAAAAAATAATGGATTTAAAAGACTAGAGAAAAATCAGTTTGTAGTTTTTGCAACTGCAGCAAACTGAAGTGTTTTATTTTTGTAACATGGGAGCAAAGTTAACATCTATGCTATGGCTTCTTTCATCAAGTGTCAGAATATTTTATTTTAGTTTTTTATTGGCTCTTGTATTAACAGCTGCTGCATTATGACCTTTGCTTCATTATACAAAAGTCGTATTTCAGCAGTGTAAGCACATTCCAGTCACTTGGTTTTGCAAGTAAATTAGTGTAATAGGTAGTACAATAGCAGGTACATGTATATTAATCAGCTTTTAAAAATCCGTAGTATTTTTAGTAAGGATTTTAGGCTGTTTCATGGTATTTAGGTTGGTTTGGAATAGACAAAACAGAAGTACTGAGTAGCATGGAAATTAGAATGATTCCCCATTTAAAGCAAAAAATAGTAAATGTTTTTAATATAATCTTATATTTGGATAGAGTTAGCCATAGTTCTGTTTTGTTGAGGGGGATCTGTGCCTTAAGAAAAAATGTGTATCTAGGGTGTCTTTTGCAGGTTTCACTTATTCTACTTGTTTTGAAAATGTTGATGCTGAAAAAGTTGGAGGTGGCTTTTATCTTCTAGTCATGTGATGTTTTTCTTAAATGACCAGAACGTACAAAGATCTCATTTGCTGCAGCTGAAAACGAGAGAATTTAAAGCTTTTCTTTTTTTTTTTTTTTCTCTGCTCTAGGTTTTCAACTGAATTCTCACCTATCAACACTGGCAAATATTCACAAGATTTACCACACCCTCAATAGGCTGGTAATGACTTGCCATTTTCTCTTAGCAGAATAGCTGAGGCTTTAGTCCAGAATCTTTTATGATTGAAATCATTAAGTGATTATACTTCCAAAAATTATGACTGTATTTTTGCATGAGAGGCTGTAGGTTTTGAATCTGTTCAGAAATAAGTAGTACTAGGAAAACGTGAAAGATTATACACTGGGAGTCAGAGTGGAGTTTGAGCACTGTTCACTGCAGCATTGAATTTAAACGATATCTCCACAGAAGTTTTCCTAGATATGTCAAATAATGGTAATCATCATCATTTTCCAGCTTCTCATAGTTCTTTTGGAAAAGCTACTGAATGGACAGGCTATCTTCTTAGACATGCAAAGAGTGAAACAGGATTTTTTTTTTTTAAGACTGTCCCTGCTTGACTGCTGTGCATTTGCATCTTTTTATGGCAGCCATGGCTGGAAATGCTGGTATGGCTTTTGTGTGCACACTGCAAACTTAATGGAAAAGTTTTCAGTTGGGATTTAATCAGTTTTCTTTAGAACAAGTATATGTGTTTATCCTTAAAGCCTGTTGTAAATCTTTCTAATGCTGCGTTTATTGGTGGAATCATTCAATACAACAGTGCAAAATTCCCCATCCCATGGATAGTTATTTCCACTTTTGAAACATACTTTGGTATGTTTTTGATTAAATAATTTGAAAAATATTTTTGAGTTTTTTTTATTTAAGATTATGCTTGAACTTATAAAGATTAAAAACATGGCTAAACAATGAAGATCACCATCTTGTTTAACTGTGTCATTCCCACTCTCTTGCAGAATCTGACAGAGGACGTTGGTCAAGACGATCATCAGACAGGTATTTAATAGGGATATAGCAGAAGTAGATTGGAACAGTTAAAGCACATTTCATCAAAGAAGTCTCTAACATTATTGAACAATATATTTTTAGAAAGCTAAAGGGATTTTAGAACAGAAGTGCCAAGATTTTTTAAAATCTTCAAAATAGATGTTTGTGCTTTTAATTTATCCAGCTGTGAAGGACTCATGCAGTATCTGTCATTTTACTATTTCTTAGTGTAAGTAGTTCAGAAGATGGAAAAAATTCTCACTCCTTGGACTCAACCCATTAGACTAGCAGAATATCCATATTCTTACAGTGCTTTGACTCTCTTGAAAGAGCATCATTGAGAACAGAGAAGAAGCAAGACTTTTTGTGGCTATTGTGATGCCTGTGACTGAGTTTAAATGCTGTGCTCCAAACAATCAAGCTATTTTCTTGAGCGGTTTTGATACAGGTTGTTCCTGTTTCTTGTGCAGATTTTCAGTTGGTGTCTAAGGACTATTTATTAGGCCAAATCTGTTTTGTGTTCCACGAAATGTCATTGTTTTTGAAGGCGTTCATCTCAGGTGCTTCATAATAGCTTGCTGCCGTTCTTAATTCATCAGCATTTGTGCTTTGTGAGTTGATATCTTACAACTTTTGTTACGTCCTTTGCACTTGCAGTTTGTGAGCTGGCATCTTCCTTGATTTCTTTTTCTTCTTCTTCCTTTCCTTTCTGTGTTTCAGGCATGGTATCTAAAGAGGAAGGAAAATAACTTACTAGCTTCAGGCCCTGATCACTCAGCAGAATTGCTCTTTAAGACTGACCGTATGTGTCCTACCATCTGTCTCAAAGTTTTTCTATATCCTGAGGTGCTGGCTATGTTTGCTGATGTTACCTTGAGGTCTTTAGAAGGTGGAGGGGTTTCTCAGCTTCTCCTCGAGATTTCTGGGACACACTTTTAAATCTAGCACACTCTTAGCCTGGAGCAATGAGAATTGATGCACAGGACTGCATTGTTTGGGATTGGACAGGACTCACTTGGGGCTTATGTACCCTCTTCCATACCGTGACAGGTGACTTTGTTTCTTAGTTGAACTGTCTTACCCTAGCCAGAAAAAGCTTCTGTCAAATATTTCTTCAGTTTGGTTAGTGATTTGATGCTTGAAATTAGCTGATCATGTAAATGAAAAGCCTTTGCAGAAAAAGTTGAGGCAGGTAGATCAAAGGGATTCTGTTGTTAGAACTAATGTTCTCTCCCATCTCCCAATAGGGACTTGGGTTTTTCCACTTTGTGATCCAGTTGCTTAAACTAATCACATACTGATTCCATGTTTGGAAATACATTCTTCCCTCGCTTTTGATGAGAAAAAGCTGTTGTGAAGCATTGACTTAGTCCCCTTCTATCACCAATCAGTAAGAGTAGGTGTGCTTAAGATAATTAGAATTTATCTTATTTCTTACCTAGCACTTCATTCATAAAGGTCAGTGTGAGAAACTAGCTTCAGAGCCCTGATTACCTCTGTTGGAGAGTTTTGAACATGTTACTGCTCTTGATGAACAGCCATATACTGACACTTGTTGCTTTGATTGCTTTGATTCTGTTCCTTGAATTAAGCTGTTTCAAAAGCTTTAAACATGCCCATTGAATGAACGGGCACAAAATCCTAGTAAATTTTTACAGTGGTCATAAAAGAACCTTTCAAACCAGGAACAAGTACGGAATGAGAATCGGAAGCAGAGGCTGTTACTGGCAGGCTGCCAGAATCAGATCTCTCAGTATCAGATCTCTTTGCAGTATTTCTTATGCTTCTGTCCTACTGTATGTCTCCTGGTAGAAAAAGATGAAGCCCCAATGTTTTCATAACTCCCAGATGAATTTGGTCAAAATCTGTGCATGGTTTTCCTCATGAGGACAAATATGCAGGCAAGGAGCTGTTTTAGCTACTGTGAATATAGTACAGTGAAGTCTCCTGTGCCTGCTTTTTATGGGACTTGACACTTCTGAAACATCTTATTTGACAGCCTTATGTAAATTGTTTGATTGTGATGTGCCTAAATTTTTGGAACTTCTGTTTTCCGGTATTAGTGACCACATAATAAGAAGTGTCCTATTAATAGTCACCTATTAATTTTGTTGTGCAGTTTATGGAACTGCATAGATGCTGTGAATTTGAGCTTCTCTATCCAGCACTCATTTGAAAGTCATGCCAATAACTGTAGCAAAAGATTATTTGCATGTTGCCAAACTTATCTCAAAGTGTTTATTTTGGCTTTTTTAGTTTTGAAAATTCTTTTTACACTCTGAGTCATTGGAGCATGCCTTATCCATCCAGTAACTGTTTGTTTTCTGACATAATTATCCTGGCTAATGTTATTACATTGTGGGCACTGCTTTTGGGTGACTTAATAAATGCATGTCTGAATTTAGTTGAGATTTCTGAAAGTTATTTAAAAAAATGAAATATTTCAATTTAATGTTAATATTTATAATGAACTTTTAATGCATATTGCATTTATTTCAAAGCACTTGTTTCTGAGCTAGCTATATATACTGGACATCTAAATGACTTTAAGCAAATTATATCTTCTGTAAGTATTTGACAGATTTCTTTTCTGGAACCAGATCTTAACAAAGACCTAGAGGGTGGCAGTTGTAAAATTCCTTCAGTGATTTGGGAGCAAAGATGGATCTTGCTTTGAAATTCCAGTCACCTGTAATGGTTGCAGTCTCAGAAAATGTGTTTTTTTACCTTTTATTCAGTGTGTTCGGTGCCCGTATGTATGTCTGAAAAGTAAGATAAGCTGGAATGTCATGGGCCTTACCCTTTTCAGGTCTTTGTAAGGGTTAGAAAAGCAGGCATTTGGATTCTGTAAGCAGTTCGTTTTTCTTAGTATGTATATGTATTAACTTGGAAAACTCTCTAGAAGTGGAAATAAGTTGGTTTTATGTCATAACTACAAGTCTAGTGACTTACAATAGCTTAAATTGTGACTGACCTATCCAGACTGAAATGTCTTTAAAAGTGAAAGTACAATTCCTGTTGCCACCTGGCTTATTTAAAGAAGAGGTAGCGTCTTCATTGCTGTTCTTGAAGCTTGTAGGGGAAAAAAAATTACCTTTGCCATTTTTTCTGTTCCTTTAGAGAAAAAAAAATCCTCTTCAGTCCAAAGCAATTCTGTAGTGTGGAATTCAAGATAAAGTCATTTTTCCTTTTACAACGAGATTGCAAGATTGATGTTTTGATGAGTATCCTAGTTTTCTCATCTTGTATCTGAAAAATACCGATTGTTAACTTGTGCTTGTTGTGGTCTTGTTGCATCATTAAATGGGCAGCTATACCCTTCCAATTGCTTCAGCATTCACAGTTCCTAATTAATTTTTGTTTTGAACATCCCTCTACTTAAGCATCAGAAGAGCAGGATTATTCACAGGCATTACCTATGGAGAAGGTGGATATTATATGTCTGTAAATCACTTCTTCAGGGACTCTCTTGTAGAATTCTTATTATTGACCTCTGTTTTTTCTTTTTCATTTGTTCGGGTTTTGTTGCTATTCTAGGAGTGTCCCTCTCTTGTGGTGATTATCTTGAAAATTGTTTTAGATTTCTTAGGGTGAATTTTAGCTCTTAAGTTGATCTCTCCATGGGTAGCTTTGTCTTCTGCAAATTTGGAAGTTCTGAGTAGAATGTTTGGCAAACAACATTTACACTCAACAGGCTTTTGGCTGATGTTGGCCTATTTGGCAGCCATTGGGAGGCTCTATCTTGCAAATGCTTGCTTCAAGTGTCAAAAACTCAGAACTGGAAGGGTTCTGCCAATCTTGAGTTGAGACCCAGGAGTAAGAAACTTTGAAGACAACCACATCAGTGAAACGGCCCTCGGTAAGTAAAGTTCCTGTCAAACTTTGCATGAAGTCAGAGGGAGCTGCATGATTGCTTGCAGATGATCAGACCTTTGAAGTGGAATTAATAGTGAAAAGCTAGATCTAGAAGTTACATGTAGAATTAGAAAGCTCTGTGTAGGAAATATTAATATTGATGGTACTTAGTGACCTATACTGTAAAATAAGAAATTGCAAGAATTTAAACAAAAAGACCTAAACTCTCTGATAGTTTTTAGCTTTAGATGGAAATGAAAGATTAGAAAGAAAACCAAACCAACAATATTTTCAGAGTTTGTTGCAGGGAAATTGTAACTGCCCTTCAAATTCAGGGTACTGATTCTAGTAACAAAAGGGAATACTTTTGAAGTAACAGTCTTGTACTGTTTTTTTTACTACTTTGTTTTAATTGCTGAATGATCTCTAGTGGACTTGGTCCAAGCCTCAGTTATTAAGATATTAAATCTCGAAAAGCATGTACAATATGTTTGTCCACGTGGGGTGTGTGTGTGTGTCTGTGTCTGAGGGGATGTCCATGTGCATTTAATAGCCACTTACCAATTTCTGAGCTATCTCTTTTCTTCCTTTTTCTGTCAGTTTGAGAGCTGCAACTAGATACATTCAAACCAAGAAAGGGTACAAGTTTTTCGTATGAGTCATTGGAGAAATTGGGTTATGTTGAATTCTGTTATCAGTATAAGCCTTTAAAACCGCTTATGCCATCTTCCTAAAAATGTCCTGTCATTCAATGAGGAAAAGACTTCAAGCAGGAATCTTTGGGTTAAATTCTTTGGTTTGTATGGGGTTGCAGATCTGCCAAAATAATTTTCATGTTCTGTAACAGTTTTATTTTTACTTCTATTTATTTTTATTAATTTTCATCTTTTGCTGTGCTTATCTTTTCACAGAGGCCTTGCATATTTCTTTTCACAACCAAGTAATTAGTAAACTGGACAAACCTGGGATGGGTTGGTGGTTTTTCTTGCATTTTATCAGCATCCAATGCCTGTGATTCTCTTTTTAAAGAAAGGCATTTAAAACCATTCAGATTGCTCTCGAAGGAAGGAGATAGCTACAGGTTGTATTCAAGTACATACGTATTTTCCAAAGCAAGGTGTTCATTAGTGCATATTTTCATTTATTAAGTTTAGCGTGTGTCTAAGTCTGGCTGTCTCTGAGCCACTTGTTCTGCTGTCATATTCAGTGTTTTTAGTTTGTGTAGGTTTTCAAAAAATACTGGCAGAGTCTTTGAAAATTGATCTAAAAAGCCATAGAGCATTTCACTTTCGATAACTTCTGCGAAAACCGTTTTGCAGTATCATTAATTTGCAGGCATAATCAGGTGGAACAAATGACTTTCACCAGGTCAGGTTCCTTAGTTTATTTGATCTGGGTAGTAAAATGCATCTGGCATATTGTGAGTTCTTGATGGTCTCTGGCTTACATGTTTCAAATGTATCAAATATTAGTGAGGAGGAGATAAATATTGTTACAGCCAATTTCCTTTTGTAATGTATTCCAGAAGTATATTCTCCTGACACAGCCATTATGATTTTTTCATGTGATAGTAATTTATGGGGTATAATGCTTGAAATTTTTTTGATAACTGGTTAAATAATAATTTGATTTTACAATACTCTTGAAACTTTTTCCCTAGAAGTCAGTGCAAGTATTGCCATACTTTCCTCAAGGATGCTGGGGTAGGGGAGCTTCAGTGTAAAAGAAAAAGAATACATAGGAAGAATTAATTGGAAAGAGTATTTCTTGAATGAGAGAGATTAATTTTATTCTTAATAGAAATTAATATAAAGGTAAGACCAAAGAAGGCATACTATGTGCAAAAGCTTTATTAGTTGAAACCAAATTAGTTCATCTTGATGTAAAAACTTGTTTGAACATCTTGCCTAATACTGGAAAAATCCTTAGTTTCATATGTATAATAGTTTCAGTGCATGTTCAAAATAAAGTACATGTAGCAAAGCCTGTGAGGCTGTAAGGTTCCTTACATGTGTTTCTCCTATAACAGGAGAGAGGCTTTCAAAGATACGAAGAATAGGTAAGCAAAAGATTGCTGTTAGTGTTTGTTGGGAATTGGGCCTCTAATTTCACTCTGCTCACGTGATATCAAAAAGTAGTCAAGGTTTTATTGCTTGCTTTTGTGCTGTGACTTAAAGATTTTGTGGGCATCTTAATAAAGCATAGCTAAACTGGATGCTGTTGAAGCTAAGAGAAGGCAGCTTAGGCATGTTCTTCATATTTTCTTGCAAGTTTTCTTTGGCATTGCTTTGTGTCTGGATTTTTATACCTCACCTCTTTCTTCCTTTCCTTTTAAAATTCTCTGTGTAACACTTAGAGCTATGATAGCTCTGTGAGCTGCTCTTTCACACACCTTTCTCAGGTGTCCATGTGGTCTTTAGTGTATGAAAGTAGGCCAAAGTTTTGCCTGGAGTGCTAGCTTACTGTTTTTATGAGACAGCAAAAGCAATTTTAACAACTTGCTGTGGTCGAAAGGGCTGTTTCTCTGCTCTTTCTTGTGCTAATGTACAGAAGGTTGTTATTCTTTTTTGCTTGGGTTAATTTTCTACAGGTTTGGTGAGCTTGATTGGCACACTGAAGAGTCACATAGGGGTATGTAGCTGAGAGAAGGGGAGGGAAAGACTGCTACTTGATTGGCATCAGTGTCCTGAATTGGTTGTTTCCTACCTGGGGACCTTCACTGTTTTGAAAACTATCCAGACCAAATGATACAGACAGCCACTTATTTTTTTCCATTGTGGTTGCTGAATGTCTCTTCCCTTGTCCCATCCTGTCCCCCTCCTCCCCCCAAGAAAACAAAAGACAAAACCAGAGTACAAACAAACAAAACCTTTCCTACCCCTTGCTCTCTGTGTCATAAAAAAACCCTGGGGGAAAGATTCTGTTTTCTAGAAGTAGGTGCTCTAGGTTTTGAGTCATATCTGTATTTCAAAAAGTAGTGAACAACATCTAGAAGTTCTGATTTGAATAAATGACTAAAATAAGGATGCCTTTTTGAGGACTTAAATACTTCCTCAGGGTGGTCTCAATTCTTGCTTTTGTTAGAGCGAAGTAGCACTGGTACTTCTGTACATTTTGGTATAGTACTTTTGGCCTTAACTAAAATTTGGTCATAGAACACCATGTAGAAGTGAGATGGATTTTGCTTCTTAAAGGAGACCATTTCTTTCGTAATTTTTAAATACACTAACTTCCTCCCTTCCATTCCCTTTGTAATATGCCTATTAGTGGACACAGTTTAACTAGTCTGCAACAGTTTCATTTCTTGTACTGGTGTTTTTAATTCCCTCTGTAGGAAGTCTCCGGTCTTGCAGTTCATCAGACTGCTTTAGTAAAGTGATGCCTCCAAGGAAAAAGAGGAGACCTGCAGCAGGAGATGATTTATCTGCTAAGAAAAGTAGACATGATGGGTATGTCATCTTACCATGAGCTAAGACTGATGGAATATCTAAAGTTGAATAGCTGATATGATCATGTTTTTAAATACTAATGGAAATGGTATTCAAATTTGCTTGGTTTCTCAGTATGGAGCCATAGCCTGTGATTGCACTGTGGGATATTGGGAAGCACATCAAGGTTCAGCTTGCATCTCACCTCTTTCTAGTTGTACAAGAAGCTCATAAGGGAACTTCTTGTTCTAGTTTTCCAGCTGTCAAAGTAAAGATACTTGTTTGTTCAAAACCAGCTTTGAAGTGATACAGTAATATTTTCATGTATACATGTATAAGATCTGGATTGGGTGTTCTCAATCTACAGCCTGTTGGAAAAGTGAATATAGTTGTAGTCCTCTCAGTTCTTAACCTGAAGTCCTGCTAGTCTATCCCTGTTGTGTTGTGATTAGATGCTTATTGTGTAAGGGAAAGGTGAAGATTGCCCAGGCAGGGTGGTAGCCAGTTGGAGTGCTGCTCAGCTTTCCTCTGGGCAGCAGGAGCACAAGTGGGTTGTAGCTGTGCGCGCAAGCAGTGTATTCTTTTGGTGTAGGAGTTGCACAGCTGAGAGTTCGCGAAGTGTTGGATTTTCAGTATGTGTATGTTCATTCAGCCAGTCATTCAAAATGGAGCACATCAAATGTGCTTTTTATGTGCAAGACAGTTGCTGTTTACATGCACTGAATTTAGAACTTGTGGGAGAACGGGACCTTACATGATAGGTGCAGGACTGTCACGATGTTGAAAAGTGAGGTATACAGCCAGAAAGTTTGTTTGCTGCTGTGTCTTGTCGGTTGAATTTGAGTTCTATTACATTTATGTATTACTTGTGACTCGGAAAACATATGCTTCCACAACAAGTAATTCAGGAAGGTAGAAAGATGCAGTTATGTTCTGTCAGCCTGAAATCAGGATGGGTGCTTTACTTTTTATTCTCTAGCATAAGTAAGAAAAATGCTAGTAGCCAAATTAAGCCTCTGGTTATGCCTCTGTAACTCCATTGTGTTTAATAAGGTTGCACAACTGTAGCTGCAGTGGAATTTATTAAATTATATGTTGGAGAAGAAGAGATTTCAACTCCTGTTTCATTGCTTTGTGTATGTAACACTAGAAAGAACAAAAAAGCAGCACAACTTCTTAATATATTTTGTTGTTTTTCAGGAATAATAGTATACAAAAGCTAAATAGTTGATAGAGGACATTACAGCTTATTCAAATATATGCGTGCAATATGGAAGTGAAACAAGGACAGAATATTCCAGGAATCTTAAGTAGAGAGGCTCATGAAATTTAACTCTTATCTCCCTTTGCCAAGATGCTGGTAAAACAAAACAGCTCAAAAGTCCTAGGAAAGTAAGGTTGTCTGCAAGACATACTGATTTGTGTAATTCAGATAAGAAAATGGTAAGAAACTGATTTCTTACTCTGTAAGTAGTATATATAAAATAATTTTTAAGAGCCTTCTGAAAGCATAATTTGAAGGATTTTTTATATATGCCTTCCTGCTTTTCAGTTTATAAGTAACAGCTGTAGTCTTCATTCTACTGCCACTTAAGGCTTTATTAAAAGAAAGACCTCAGCCTGCTTTTACAAGTGGAGGTGAAACCAGATCTGCCTGTAATGGGCTGCAGGGGGAATATCCTTGTCTGATGTGGTTCCAATTTTTATCTGTCTTCCTTCTTAACTTCTAAAGGTTTGCAGGCTTTCTCTTTTCTTTTGGTCTTCAGGAAAACTGTTTTTATTTCAACATGACTGGCAATATGAAGTCATTTGTTGAACATTCAGCTCAGTTTTGGATCTCTATTTTCTTTCAAGGAAGGAAGGGTTTCTCTAGATTTGGCTTATGCCCCTGTAACCTTCTGCGAACAAGTTAGACAAAGAGCAAGCTGTCTCCTACTGCCATGCATGTTTGTCAGGCGGAGCTTATGCCTGTCACGTTTGGTCTTTGGAGGTCAGACATCTCAGTTTGTGATGTGGAAACATGTCTGAAATCAGGAATCTACATCAGTGTGCTGTAGCAGACCTAGTTATTTGCAAAGCCTTTTCCTCTTATGCTGTATGTGAAGAGTGCTGTGTATAATAAACCCAGTATGGTTAGTGCAATGCCAGTGTATGGGATAAGGAGCTTCTAGGCCCAGTTCTTCACTATTGCATCTGTTTTAGAGGCAGAGTCGTAGAAGCTAGTAACTAGTAACTCAGAATAAGCATTTAAGGGACATTAGCCTGTGGATTCTGTATTAAGTGAAAAAGGTAGTCAGAGTTCTGTTCTTGAGTATCTACTTCCAATGAAAAAATAAATGTTCTCTCCAGCAGAGATTGTATTTCCTAACAGATAATTTGTCACTTCAAATGCTTATGCAATGACACAAGTTTTGTATGTTTCTCAGTTATAATGGCAAACTTACCAGAGCAACATTAACAAATAAGTTCAGTAATTACAAGTCTCCTGTTTATTTTCAGTAGGAAAATCTTAGGTAATAGTTTGAAGATTATCAAAGCAGTGTTATCATTAGCATTGTTATCACAGCTGTGACCAGATGTTGATAATTCCTCCTGGTTTGTCTATACAAAGGAAATTAACTTGTTTTTTAAATCCTTTCTTGGGTAGTTTTGTTGCGTGGTATCGTCAGTCTTCACTACTTGGGGTGTGTTCTTCAACTATTACAGGAATGTTTTTGACATATGTATTCTTTCCAGAAAGTTTATTTCAGCAGGCCTCTGTGCTGAAAGAGAGGGTGATTTCTAAAGGCTCTTAAACTCATAAAATTAAACACATCTGATACCAGGGAGCTTATAATAGTTCTCACCCTCAGGTCTAGGCTGTTAGGGTTACAGCCTCATCTTGGAAGGATTAGTGGAATAATGACACTGGCTTTCGAGGAAAAAACACAGGAATGAATTTAATTGTTAGTGAAGTTATTTGGAAATGCTGATCTCAAGCATAGACTGATTAGGGAAAACAAAAATCCCAAACATGTTCTTTAGTGTCCCACTCTTACATAATGAGAGCTTGAATTCACTTAATTAATGTTCATAAAGTCAGCTTGAACCGTGAATGCAGTGTTTCAGTGGGAGGAAGTTCTTAAACCAGATGATGTATAATGAAAAGAAGTTGATGTATTAATTTCTGGATCACAGTAGAATTTATTCTACCTTAAAGAATAGCTGTTGGAGGTAGTTTAGCATACATTAACCAGAACATAATGATTTGAAGACTTAGTTTGTATTTTCCTCCCAGTATCACAGTCTTAACTTTATTCTACTTAACTCAAATTTGAGAATATCCTATTTTAAGTATACATTTTCTGAGTATTCACTCTGTTAGTGTCTTAGGAAAGGTAAAGCAAGTTTCATGTAACTGTACTCAGTAAGAATATAATCCTCAGTGTGTAATTATCTAATGCTGTTTATCTATAACCAAGTACTGGCTTTTTCCGTAGGAAAAGCTGAGCTTATAATGTACTGTCTTCTTTCTGATAGTCTCATTTAAAAAAATAATTCTGCTTATTCCAGAATCATGCTGAGGGCAGAAATCTTACAGTAATGGATGTCTGGGCTTTAGAAGGATGAAAACTAGGAATATTTGTCTGCTTCCCTAAACACTATGTTTTCGAACAATTAGATCTAGAGCTTAATTTATCCTGCATATGTGTACAGACCACATAAAGGTCTATTAATGTGAAAAATAAATTTTCTTTATTGAGTAATAAGCTCTATACCCTGTAGTAGAAAAATGTAAGTTTTCAAAATACAGTCAACACGCTTATTAGCATAAGGAAGTAAAATGGGAGTGTATTAACCTTGGAAGTTTTCAGAGCCTTCAGCAATGAGAAGTTTTTTTAGTCCTGTTGTTGTTAACTGGTTTGGTCCTGCCCTGTGCAGTCCTGTACACCTTTTTAGTGAACTTCACTTAATAGTTTGGAAGAAACTTAAACTGGACATGTGACTTAGCATGTATATACTGTTATACAGAAAGCTCTTTAACTAAGCCTGATTTTTAAACTTTAGAGATCATTGCAAGTCTTAAAATAGGGAGAAATAAGACTTAATTCATTCATGAAACTTACCAGTCAAGTAAATTTGTGCTGAGGGTTGCTTTAGGCAGTCTTTATCATGCCTTGCAAATCGTAAAACATCTCTTCCTCATTCTTCTTGTTTCTATGACAGTATTTACAAAACTGTTGCTAAAATCATAACTGTGAATGAGCAGGTAAGGCTTTATAATACTATTTTCATTGTGCTGCATTGATGAAAATTCTCAGCCAAAATGTTAATTAATTTGAATTAATGGAAGTAGTAGGGGGCATCTTCTTCAATCCAAAATTTGCATCTTTCAAAATATAATCTGAAAGCAATTAGTTACTCAGTTTGAGGCTTGGATGAAATGAGGTTAAGTTTTTTAATAAGTTCTGGTTGAATAGAAGCAAAGCTGCTGTTGAACTTATTTAATGTTTTCATTCAGTAAACACTGACCATTGACACAAGCAGGCTGCAAATCTCGATGAGGGGTTAACTTTTGACCTACCATTATGAACTGTTATGGTTTTGTTTAGGTTTTTCTTTCTTTTCCCCCTCAAATGAGCTATTACCAGCTTCCATATCAAGAGAATGTTTTGTGTGACCTAAACTCAGTGCTTTCACTGATCTCAGTTTGAGTATTCTCTAATCACACAACCCATAGTTGCTACTGTGGTAGGTGGAGCTCTAATGTCAGTGCAGTTGAAGCATGCTCAGAGCAGGGTTAGAAAACCAAACTTGTGAAGACCTCATTAGATTGAAGAGAATTACCATGGTCTTGTTCTTTTGCTGACAGTGACCATGTATGGCAACTTGTCTTGTTAACTCTTAATAGCTGGATGGAATTTTCATGCTTTTGCTTTCCCACCCAATCAGTTACAGATGGAGAAAAATAATCAGGAAAAGATATGGATGAGGAATGGCCTAGACAATTAGTTTTTTAATTAGCTTGGTTATATCTACCTACACCACTTCCAGTTGTAAACTGCATTGTCTCATCTTTATTGCATGGACATCAGTTCCCTAGCTGATAATATTTCAAAGATAAGCTTAAAAATGGATGTTATGAGTCAGCTCTTAGGTCATGTTGTAGATGCAAGAATTTCTGAGACAATAACTTCATTTAAGTGTGATTAAGTAGTTGGTTAATTTCGCATTTGCTTTTTTCCGCCCTGTCCCACATTTTTTCCTCTCTAGCAGGTGAAAAAGCTGCTGTAGAAAAAGGTAAATGATCCTTAAGGGAATACTGGTTATAATATAAAGAAATATTTTAAGTCTGATGTTACTGTTGTGATACTGACAGTGTCATACAAAACTAATAAAAACTTATTTTTCAAGCAAATATTTATCGGAGTAATTTGACCTCCATGTGTCCATCTGAGACAAATATGTACTCCTTGCCCATAGGTAGATTTTTCCTTTTTTTTCCTGATGGGGTAGTGTGTCAGGGTTTGGACATGGAAGGGTTATTCTGAACTGAAGTCCCAGAGTTCACGTTGTACAGTAGTGGTAGCAATAGTGGACACTCTGGGAAAAAGTTCTTCATGCACTTCTCTGGCTCTGATGATGGAGACAACACTCTTTAGCAAACCTGTTCTAGTGTCAGCTTCTCTGACAGGCATACTCGTTAGCCCTTCCTTTATGGAAGGTGTCTGTGGGGTTTTTATTCCTTCTCTTCCTTGACCCATCTTTTCTTACCCCTTCTCGTCTAGACTTGGAGCAGGATGTTCTTTCACTTCTGCTGTTCGGCTGAAGCTCTGAAGGTTTCTCTTACAGACCATCAATGGATAAGCAAAACTGTTAACATGGTCAGCATAACGATTGTGCATCTATTTGAGGGTACTGGGGCTGTTCATCTTGAAGAAGCTGTGAACCATTGAGTACTTGCAGTTTGAAACTCAGATCTGTTCAGTAGATGTTTGGTACTCCCAAAATACTCAGATATCTACCCTGTGTACTCTGACAGTTTGTCTGAGTAGCAAGAGATGCTGTCCTTAGCACAAAGACAAGGCACATCATCTTGCACTATGTACAGGAAAGTTCCAAAGATAAGAGAAATACTCCAGGATACAAAATGAATGCCAGATGTCTCTGGCAGTTTGTGGTTTTCTCCTCTGTATATACTGTTCTTGAGACAATCGCATCTGTGTTAATGATAGTTCAGAGAGGACACTTTCTTTGGAGTTACCTTTACCCTGTGCTGGCAGGTTGGGCTTGCTGTGATAATTGGACCAAGTTGTCCTAGGCTGTAATGTCAGATACTTGTCTGCTCCTTGCTCATCTCGCTTTACCAAGCGCCCCAGGGATTAGGAGTCTCTTGATAATAGAACTAGCTGGTTTGGCTAGACTGGGAAAGAGAAACTCATTTGGTGTTTGGAGTCAGCAGGGAGAGAACAGGTTTCATCTTTTATGTGTGAGAGATCGCTAACAGTGTGTCTGCGTTGGTGTTGCTCATTTCTGTTATATTCCTTTTCAAATGATCTGTCTTGCAGGCTGCATGATCTGCTGTTAGTTCCTTTACATTGAGCAAAAGGCATTTCAGATTTATCCAGCCATTTTTGTTGTATAGTTTTATGCTTCTGGCTGTGCACAATGCATGATATAGTGCCACCTGCACTTCTAATTAATGTTTGGCTAATTAGCTTGCAGCAGAGACTAGGATAGCTCAAAATCACATTCTGTCTGATTTTATTTTCTGAATTAGTGAAGTAATTTCTGTGGCACAGGTTGGAAGTTCTGTGATCAGTTCTGGTTTCTCAAAACTAAACTCTGTTGGTCAGTTACTGAGTTTTTTGAACAATGAGGCCAGAGTGTTTTGCTTGCAGTTACTTGGCTGGATGTTAGTCACATAGACTTACTAATGAATATTATTTCCTGCTGCCGTTCCGAAACAGTGACCTTAGCCTTAAGCACAATATTAGTCCTGTGAAAACTCACTATGTGTAGTTGGTTTGAATATATAAAAAGGGAGTTGTTTTTTTTTTTTCTGTTGTCATTTGCCATTCTTCTTCTGCATGCTGCTGTCATTGGTGTCTTGGTTCAGGCTACAGCATTTAGCTCTGGCACCTGTGGATGTAGGAATCCTTTTTCTGAAATACTTGGGTGACCTAGAGCTCTATTAGTAATTTTTTTCTTGAAGGTTCCTTCCCAAATCCACTGTTCACATACTAACAGCAAGCGTGCTGATGAGTTCCATGAGCAAGCAGGGCAAGGCACTTGATTATCATCCCTTCGTAAGAACACAGAGTCTTGTGATGAATGTCTTTGGGAACCACATTAGCTTTGCATGTCCTAGGCCCCAGCAGTGCTCTTAGAAAATTCTTGAATAAATAGAATAGAATAAAGATGTTGGCTAGCTCCTGCTACAGTCAATTTCCAATTTGGTATTCCAGTTGTGTTTGTCACGTTTGTTTGCTACAAAAAAGGGGATACTGAATAATTAGACTTCTGCCAAAGTGGCAGAATTCTTCCTTTCTTTGTCTCAAGGCATTTTTTTTTTTTATTTCTCTGAATTCAAATTAGCAAAAAAATATTGGGTAGGTCTTTCATAACCACAGGTCATTCTGCAAGTATGAGAATGGCAAGTTATCAGATCTTGAACAAAAGTTGTTCCAACTCTTGACTTCCCCTTTCTGGCTTCATTTACTTACTGGGCAGTGCTGTCAGCCTGTTTGCTTGCAGCTGCAGTAAAGCTTACACAAAGTAGGTAATTCAAAGAGAAAAAACTGTTTAAGCTGTTTTCAAAATGAAAATGAAAAAAAAACCAAAACAAAATAAAAAACAAACCTCCAAACCCAACCCTTCAAAATCCCCAACAAAAAAAACAAAAAGAACCAGTCCAAACCAAAAATCAAACGTGGTGGTTCTGTGAATGTGTATGTTTGAGACACATGTGACTGGCATTTTTTTGCAGCATTCCAGTTAGTTGCAGATCAGTGTGTTTCAGAACAGTGTTAATTTTTCTTTCCATCTTAAAATATCTGAAGAGCCTCATTTGTATTTGTCTTTCAGTTAACAATTTATCATTTTGCTCTGCCCAGGATAACTTTTCTGGTAGTTGGTTTAAAAGAATTATGACAGTAAACTCAAAGCAGTTCTTTGAGTTGCTGTAACGATCTGTATGCTGTTATTGTCTAGCTGTAGTTCCTCCTAGCTTATAAGTAAGTGGAGGATAGTGGCATCCAGTGTACTCTAACCTCCTAAGAATAGACATCTTTTACATGTCTTTCTAGAAGAAAATGCTGATGAAATCAATTCCAAGTAAATTTTACCAGGTTGTTTCCAAACTCTCCTTGAACCAGTTAACTGCTGTGTTGTCCTCCCCAAGAAGGACTGTAACAGGAAGGGCTGCATGCTTGGAACAATCACAGAGCCATTCTTGGCTACCTCCCGTAATCTAAGCCATTTGTTGCTTGGGTCTTTTCAGCCAGTATGAGCCCAGGCTTGCAGAGTGGTGGAAATGGATCAGAGAGTGCATGTGCAGCAGTGAACAGCTACTTGGACTGCTGAGTTTTTTTCCTCTAGCACAAATGATAGTGTCTCTGTTTCAGAAAAGTCTAAACAGGGTGGAGTAACTCATCAGCTTCTTCTGTGCCTTCTGGGCTTCAGGTGTTGCAGATACTAAAGTCATGAGATTGGTATTTCAGTGTTGTTTCCTGAATGTAGTTAAAATTCTTTATGCTTCCTGTCAAAGCAGAGTGTAACTTTGCCTCCTTTAGCAGGAAGGAGCACTATGGATCTAGCTTTTCAGATTACTATTTACCCCATGATGAATGAGGCTCCTTGAGTTACTGTCAGTAAGGGCCTGTAACCTGTTCTGTGGTTCTTTTGTGTTACATTATTCTAAAGCCTGTAAGTTAGTATGCGTGGGTTGTGTCTTATTTTGGCCTTTATGCCTTCTGGAGGATTTTTGTGAGGAGGCATGAAGAGTATGTGTAGTTCTCCTTAGTAGATAATTCAAAGTATATGAAGCGTGTGTTCACTGTGACTTGGAATTACTCTGGGTTTAAGCCCCCAGCTAAGTTGCAGCCCATCAGTTGATTGTGGTCACAGTGTGCTCAAGTCTTACTTGAACTTACGCAAGACAGTTTGGGTTTGAATTTGAATTAGTCTATATTTGTTGTAAGGAAAGTTCCTGTATATGGATAACGATTATGAATCAGTTGAAGTGTGACAGACTGAGCAAACACGGTATTTAGGTTCAGTGATTCTTGCTCTGTTAAGCAGCATCCTGAATAAATGGATATGAGGGCAGAATGTTGGGTAAATTGTTCATGAGTTAACACTGCTGCTTTTAGTGTCTGACTAAAATATTGCTTCTAAAAAAGTGATGAATTAATTACTTGTTTCTCTTTTATTTTTGAAGTATGTATAGAAAATATGATTCGTCTAGAATAAAAGCAGAGGAAGAAGTCTTTTCAAGTAAAAGGTGCTTAGAATGGTTCTATGAATATGCGGGTAAGGATGAACTGAAAATTTCTTCTTCCTAACAATTCAATCTACACTGGAATGAAAAAGTTGCATTAATCTTTTCCAAGAATAACTCTAGCGGGTTTTTTGTAAAAGTCTTAAAGAAGCTTTTTTTTTTATTATTTTTTTTTAAATTAAAGGTGGGACAGGTAGAAACATTTTCTCTTCCTGCTGAGTGTTGTGCATATGGTTTCAAGCAAAGTAGTGTATAATTTCAAGTATCCCATACTGGTCTTGTCTTTACATAGTTTTCTGTCACAAGGTATAAGGAAGGTAGGCTTGAAGTATTTTTTTGCCCTTCTGTATGAGAACTTTCTTCAGGCATTACTTCTAGGGTTATTAATTATGATCTGCAGTCACAAAAGATGATCCTTAATACTGAAGTTCGTTGTTGTATTCATTGTTTTTATATGTGATTTTCTGAAGGGAGAACTTAAAGTATGGGAAAGCATAATCTCATGACTCTAAAAACCAAAAGGAAATGAAAGAGATGATTGACAAAATAAGATCATCTTGCAGTTTTATGATGTCATAAAATCATAGAACAGTTAGGGTTGGAAAGGACCTTAAACTCATCTAGTTCCAACCCCCCTGCCAGGGGCAGGGACACCTCCCACTAAACCATGTCAACCAAGACTCGGTCCAGCCCCACCTTGAACGCCGCCAACAATGGAGCGTTCACAACTTCCCTGGGCAACACATTCCAGTGCCTCACCACCCACACAGTAAAGAATTTCTTCC
>JASSUY010024909.1:0-18066 GCA_032466535.1 Forpus xanthops
CTATAGAATCCCTTCCTGTTATCTTTAACATCCCTAGCCAAGTTTAATTCTAAGTGGGCCTTAGCTTTCCTAACCTGGTCCCTAGCTTTCTGGACAACATCCTGTATTCTTCCCAGTCCACCTGTCCTTGCTTCCACCTTTTTTAAGCCTCTTTTTTCCTTTGAAGTTTCCTCAGCAGGCTCCTTATCCATCCAAGGAGGTCTCCCTTCTAGTGGGGATTCAATACTCCTGAGCTTGTAGTCAGCGATCCAGTCTTCCTTTTCTTTGTCAGACCAGCTCCACCAGCCCCCAGTAGACATGACCTACTAAATTAAGTCCCGTGTTGAAGATACCCAAACTCCTGACTATGGTCCCACCCTTCTAATCATTTATTAACCTGGCCAATCCTCCTAGCCTTTTTAAGGTCCTGAAGGATAGACGAAAAGACAATCTGAGCTCCAGAGCCCCTAACCACCTCTCCCACAGCTCTGTAATCCTTCTTTTTGTTCTCCGGGCTACTACTATCTATATCAGTAGCACCCGCATGGATCACTAGAAGTGGGTAATAGTCAGCGGGACAGACTACAGTAGGCAGCTTCTCTGCAATATCCCTGATCCGAGCCCCTGGCAAGCAATACACCTTGCTTGAGACTGGGTCCAGCCAACAGATGGAACTCTACTCTGTTCCTTTCAGAGTAGAGTCTCCCACCACTGTGACCCACTGCTTTTTTCTGGCAGCACCAACAGCCATCTTCTTTACCAGTGCATCAGCTGGTTGTTCATGGTGGGAGTGTGTTTCCTCATCAGCCCCCTGCAGGACAGCAAAACGGTTCTGGGTGGGAACAACGGATTAAGGAGGAACCCCCTTGCTTTTAATGGTCCTCTTCCTCCTTTTTTTGTTTTCTTTTTTTGTTTTTTTTTTTTTTTTGTTACTGTTTCCCAGCTTCCTGCATTAACAGTCTCCTTCTTTCCTCCATGAGCAACAGGGGATGCTGGAGGCCACTGCACAGTCTGGGCCTAGAGCAGGCAGTGCTGCTTCCTCTCAGCTTCAGTAGCAGCCTTTCCCTGGTCACGTTCCATATCCTGGGTTGCAATCCTCTACACTGGTCTATAATTTTCTTTTTTTATTTAGAAAAAGTAATTTTTATGTAACTTTAGCATTTCTCTTTCAACCATGTCACTGGTTTGAGAGAGCCAGTGAGACAACTGTACATCACACAAGAAGCTCTACCCTTTCTTTTAGCTTTAACAGCAGGTGCATGATTACGCCACTACAACGAATAACTTTGAACTGTTTAACTTACTAACATAGTTAAAAGGAAAAAAAAAATCCTAAATATGTAATTCATAAAGCAGCATATTTTCCCTAATTAATTTTCTCAAAGTTTACAATATCTGTACTAATTCTCTGTAACTAGATATGTTGTGGATCCATTCTCAGAGAATCCATGTAGAATAAACATTTGAAACATCTTAAAGACTAACTAAAACCATCTTTCTACTACACTGCAAGGCAAATGATTTTTGGATGTTTTGCATTTTTATGCTAAATAGTGCAGCTGCAATTGATAAAAAGCAATCAGGCTAATTTAAGTCAATCATGTCCAGGAGGTTCTCATCACTTGCATAAAAATACTCTCACACTCACTTTAAGGCTTTACCACAGCAAATCAGCTGCCTCCCCCCAGTTTTGGTACCTTAAAAGTTCCCCCTGCATTTTATGCAACAAAGAAAAGCAAACATAATTCTTATGGAATAAGAGTCTTTATGGTTTTACTTGCATGTCTCATCTGAATAAGAGCTTGGGTTAATAGTACCACTTGAGGATAAATAGGATTTATCACAACAGAGCAACACTGTAACTTCAGTGTACATCAAGGCATCAGGTCAAAGGCAAAGTAAAAACTTCTAGCACTCAAAATGCACAACTGTTACCCTCTAATGCATAATCTGGATTACATTACTGAGATCATAACATATGTTTTGAATTTATTGGTTTGATTTATCAATATGGCACATCACAGCTGCCATCCTGAGTTCCCTCTCAGCTGCTGCATTTGACATTTTAAATAGTGATTGTTTGTATTTCAAAATTGTGTATTAACTATTGCCACTACATTTTAGATCTGTAAAACTATTACAGACATCCCAGAACTCTTTCCTAGATGGGGAAAATCCAGTACAATGGATCTGAATTCTGTTACAATTTTTACCCATGTGGCAAACCCCCATGTGCATGCAACTGCTGACACTTTTCAGCCAGCTCAAAAATAATGAAATAAATAGAAGCCCTGAACTTCAAAGCATGCCATCCTTTATTCTTGTTCCCTATGAGATGGTTATGGGGTTCTATACAGTAACTGGAGCTGGAAGCAGAGAACCACACAAACATGCCCTGGATTTCTTTCTTCTTCATGAAGGGATGAAACCAAGTAACAGCAGGTGCTATCAGATTGACATCAATTGCTGTCATAGCTTCTTTTCATGTTCTCTTTGAGCAGCTGCTCATCAAAATCATTTGCTCACTGTTCCCACCAAAGCAAATAAGGAAAATACAAAATTATGAAGGAAACTCACCTAACAGTTATCCCGCCACTGAATAAGGCAAGGTTTGAAAAACATACCCTGGTCTTCAAACCCTAAAAACTGCATCTGTCTCATTGGAAGAAAATAAGATACAATAATTTTCCCAGTAATTTTTCATCTCTAGTTGACACAAAAAAAAATTTAGTAGACAGGAAAAGTTCTCTTTTTATTGATGGACTCTTCTGTATTTTATTTTAATACACTGAACTGTTAAATAAGACATCAAATAATAAAATAAGCTTTCTATCAAACTGTTTATCTTCGAACTCTAAGTAGATAATAATTCTGAAACTTATGTATGACCAATAATAACTATTGGAATTAATAACACATTGCAAATCTGAACTCATGCTCTAGAAATGCTTCTTTCCATTACGCATCAGAACATAAAATTCCTCACTAAAGCTAAACCAGCACAAAATAAAGCCAATTAACTAGAAGAACAGGCAGCACCTACCTCAGGGATGTGGAGCCTACCTATGTAACTTGTGAGATCATATCAGAGGTCTGTGTCCAGTTTGGACTTGCCCAGTGCAAAACAGATACTGAAATACTGGCATGAGCCCAACTGAGGCCTCATCTGGATGGCCATGAGACAGGCAGAAAGTGTACTATGAGAGGCTGAGCCCCAAGTTTGTGCACCCTAAAGAGCTGCAGGGAGATCTTACTGTTGTCCTCAGTTACTTAGTGAGAAGGTATGACGAGAGACAAACTCTTCTAAAGTGTGCTGCAGGATGGGATGAGAGAACTGGAACATGAAAATTCTACCCTGACATATTAAAAAAACATCTACCACAAGCTTGATCAACTACTCAGCACTTGTCAAGTCACACCTGCAAGGAACAGGAACTGAACACAGGATCCTGTATTGTGTTCAGTTTTTGTCCCTGTTAGACAAAGATGTGGACAGGATGGAGAAGGTCCAGAGAAGGGGCACACGATTTCTGATATTTTCAGGAAATAACTGATAGAATAATAGAATGATAGAATAATTATGATCTGCTTTTTAACAACTACAAACAATATTATGCTACTGTGAACAGAAGTAAGACCTATTATAATAAGGTAAAGTATATTATAAAGATGACTTAGCTTGCAAATGGAATTACTCTAGTTAAAATGAAAGAGAGGTTGAAACCAACCAGTACATTAGCATAAATTAGAATGTATATTTACACAAGATTTTAGGAGTAGGTGGTGTACTGAGCAAGAAAAGCCTGAGAAACAGTAGTGTTTGATAAACAGAACATAGTCACAATCTTGTGTAGCAACACTAACACTTAGGACCTGACCCACATCAGCAATAAATACTTATGTACAACCCTGGTAGCAGTAATTACCTCACTGATGAAGGCTATCGGTTTAGTCAGACATTACTTCCCCTGCATAAATCCATTATGGCTACTTCTAATCTTCTTCCTGTCTGTCATATATTTGAAAATGGCTTCCAGGATTATTCTTTCCTTATTATGACCTTCCCAGGGATCAATGTGATCTTACCAGCCTGTAGTTCTTTAGATGCTCCTTCTTGCCTTGTTTAAAGATAAGAATTATATTTACTTTCTTCCAATCCTCAGAAACCTCTCCAACCACCCTGACCTTTCAAAGATAACTGACACAAAGCTATCAACACTTGCAGGTGCATTCCAGCAAGGCCAAGGGATTCTGTGCGCTCAGTTTCTTTAAATATCCCTTGACCTCACCATCCTGCACCAAAGGTAAGTCTGCCTGGCCCTGGACCTTCACACTGGTTTCAGAGACCTGGGATTCCTGAAGGCAAGTCTTAAAGTTCAAGGTGAAGAAAGCGTTCAGTACCTTTGACACTCTCCATGCCCTTTAGGATCAGCAAGCTCAGATTTTCACTAGTGTTTCCCTAGTCTGCTGTTGATTGCCTGTAGAAACTTTTCTTGTTGCCCATCACATCTCTTGCTATATTCAAAAGTCAAATGAGCTTTGACTTTTTTAACCCGATAGCTGCATGTTCAGATGCCCTATTCCTCCCAGGTCACTTGTGCCTCCTCCCACCCTCTGTTACCATTCCTTTTCATTTAGCTCCATAATTAGAGGAGGAGGAATGAGAGCCAATTTCAATTATACAAAAGCAATTGTTTACAGAAATGCACAGTACCAAAACATTCTCACGGACTTTAACAATTCCTGAAAGCATTCTTTGTCCAGGAAAAACATCATTTAAGCTTACTCTCTCACTAGGTATGTAACAGACTGCTCCAAAATTTATGACAGAAGATGACACAAAGTAAACCAGCCCACTGACAGACCACTAGCACACCAAATCATGTTCGAAGAGAAAAAGCAGAGGCAATTCGTTCTTCAATGCAGGTAGGCCTGAACTTTTACTTGGCTCATAAACCAACACAGCTGCAGGGATGGCCAACAATCATGAATCACCAATGTATGAGAGTCTAGGTCAAGGCTGGCAAAGATCTCCTGCCTGATTTAAACTTAGTTTATTTGGTCCAATGAGACTTTTCCTAGAAAGAGAGGGCAGGCTGACCACACATGTGTCTCTCTGTATTTGTGGCCTGACACTTGGCAGGAGAAACTTCATTATGTTTATGGTTATGCTTAGGAAAACTACTCTAAATTGTTTCCAGTCTGTTGCAAACGTAAACCTACAAGCTATATTAAATGTGTACTATTTTATTTACCACAACTTTACAAAATCAGGCATAAAATCCTAAAATGGGACAAAATAAAGGTAACTTCTCTTTCCCCACCACCAGCCCAATTTCTGGCAACGTTTCAAAATAAGCAAGGAAGCAAACCAATCCCTATTTTGCAAGGTCAGACAGGAGCTTATCTACAGGGAAGACAGAACTGGCTTTAAATAAATAAATTATTCAGGAAAAGAAAAGCAATTTTCTATTATATCATCCATGTAGAAAGAGGAAACAGCTCCAGAATGAAATATCGTAGTAATTATCTATTAATGAAGAAAATGGAATTTCTTCTAGCCAAAACTGCAAAATGAAATTTACATTAGCCTCAAAAATGAAAAAAAAAACTAAAAATAAAGGAAAACATTACAACTCAAACAATGTGTATCTGATGAGGTATTGCAGAGAATTAATGTTTCAGTCTTTCATTTTCATCCTTTCTAATCTCAGGAACCTCACTGCTGCTGACATAAATCAGAGAAAGTCAGCTATAAGTATTCAAAGACAGAAAAGCATGTGAAACTATATGAAAATGCAAAATCATGGAATCATTCGGGTTGGAAAAGACCTTTAAAATCATTGAGTCCAACCACTAACCCAGCACTGCCAAGTCCAGCACTAAACCATGCCCCTAAACGCCACACCTACATGTCTTTTAAATACTCCCAGGATGGTGAGGATATTTTTTCTAATATCCAATCTAAATCTTCCCTAGTGTGACTTGCATTTTCTGTTTGAAAGTCAACACAGTACAAAGACCACTAAAAGCTGCGCACTACATTAGAGTTCCATAACATGTAAAGGATCAGCAAAGCATAATCTGGAGCTCAGACACATTTATCAGACTTTTTTCTCTACAGTTTTCTTCCTTGCCCTGCAAGGGGTCTGCTTTTTTTTCACATGATTTTGCTACTTTTTTACATTTAAAGATGAAAGGCAAACCTCCAATACAAATCTTTGCAGTACTGACCCATCCTCCATGCAAGCCACTGACTGAAGAATCACTTCTGGTATGGCAAGCAAGCATCATGAACACTTTTTTCAGAAATGCAAAAAAAAAATTAGTGACTTCTATTACTACTGGTATTAATTTCTGCCAGAAATTTTCATATTATTTTAATATTTGTGCTGAGTTTTAAGGCAACATTAGTGCTCTCAGTGAATACTTCAACTGCAATGCTCTTCCATGTTTTCTACTGAAAACCACTAAATATGTTGCAACAGAAAGTAACGTTCTCTGATCTTCCTACAAGAATGTTTTAAATTCAACCTCAAACAGTACACATTCTTTGAAAACAGCAAAATATTATTTATACAAAAGATTATGAATATATAGAAATAGCCAGATACAATAAATAGTATCATTTTAATTGGGCATTCCTGGAAGACAGCTATGTTATTTATGAGTACTACAATCTATTCCGGAATCCAGCACAATATTGCTCTAACAGTTTTCAGAACTATCAGTAAATGATGCAAAGTAAAAATAATTAAACTTTTTAATGGGAAGCATTTTAAATATTTCTTGGAACTTCAACAGTTTAAATGGAAAAATAAGCATGCAGTGAACATGCTTTTGTTCACACGCTCTTCAGTCTTTCCCACCCTGTACCAATCTTGTGCATGATCTCATAATGTAGGGCAGGTGGAAGAAAGTCTTTAAAGATAAGAAACAGCTGTTGTGTTTGTTTGACCTGAGGGAGAATTTGAAAGACAAAGGCAAAAGGACATAAGAAAACAGCTCAACATAAACATACTATTCATAATATTGTTTCAGACTGTTTCTGTTTCAGATTGTTTCTGTTTCAGACTACAGTATATGATGTGCATCTTGCTTGCACTGAACTTACTTCCACTGAAAGGCAAAAGCAGAACCCTAGCAAAGGTGATGAAACAATGATGATTCACAAGCCCAATATAAATATCTACAAAACCAACCTGCTTTAAAAGTAAGTAATTATGGAGAGATAAATCAACACCACTTATTACAAAAACGTCAGAATTAAGATTTGCCTTTGCAAATAGTTTGACCCCTTCCTGCAGAAACAGAAACCAAAGTACCTTTATCCATTTTATTCTATCTTCTGGACTACTTTTGAATCCAACTTCACACTATTATGAAAGTTTTCAAAACTGTCTAAACACTTGACTTATAACTCTCTGATTTTATATTGTTAGGGCTTAGTCCTACAGTACTTATATACATTTCTAACACTAATCATAGCAGAACTCTACCAGTTCAGCAAATATTTAAACACCTCCCTACTCTCTACACCAGCACTGATGTTCCTATGCCAGAACTCTTGAGTAGTAGCATCTTCTGCAATCCCTCTCCACAGTTCCATGTTCCTTTTTGGAGCCAGAAACTGCTGATTCATTTCCTGCTGATTCTGTAGAATACCTGATTTTCTTCATGAAGCTTTAGATTATTATAAATACTCAAGAAAAATCTCCTTGCCTTTCTTTCTCTTGTAACTGTCAGTCCTTCAAATGCATCTGAAATATTTGTTTGCATTTTTAAAGCATCTTGGTTTTTTCCACTTTTGTAAACATTTCTTCTAGCACGGGACTGCTTATGCAGTTTCTTTTGCAAAAACTAAAAATATTCACAGTTACTGTTAAGCAAGAACCTTTAAAAACCAGAGAAATGGATCCGTGGCGTAGCATACAGTGGAAATTCATCATTATGCACATGGAGTCTTTAAACAACTACAGCTGGTGGAATGGACACAGGTAGGAAAAGCATGGTCACATAAAAGGAAAAAAAAACCCTACAATATATGACTATCTGTAACACCATCACTAAACCTTTGAGGCATTCTATCATCACTTTTTACATACCACACTTCCTTCTCAAAAATAATGGAAATTAACACTAATCATAGGAGTAAATTAATCATCTCTGTGAGGAGTGAACATTCAACAAAGTACAGAAAATAATCTGGAGCCTTTCGTTGTATTTCACAGAACAGACAATAACTAAAGGCAATTACACAGATTCAAGTTACTTAATGTCACATAATGTCATTATTTCTTTAACAAGTATTACTGCATTACAAATTTTATTGCATAGAAGCACTGTAACTAATACTAGCAGGGGGAGGGCATATGATCCCTTGCAGGAAACACAAATACAAAGGATTTGTCTGAAGAACTAAAATTTATGTTATAAAGCCATGCATTAAAATAACCACAGGAAAAGAACCAAAGAAACAAATTAAGAACTGCAACATAGTCCACTAACAGAGCAGTTTTACTAACATCGTTGATCACTTACATGACCAAAGATCTAGAAATAACATTTTTCAAAGGAGGCGGATGACTTCAGAACTTAGTTACAAGCGCTTTTTCCCTTGTCAAGTCAAGCAAATGTTAATTAGTATCCTGCCTTTGAGAGCATTTTGTATTTTCATTACATCAAATTCACAGCCTTCTTATTAACTACATATGTTTAGTAAATTTTGCTCTAAGGACATTAGCATCATTATTTAACTAGGTGCTATCATGCACAGTAGTTGCTTAGCCCAGCTTCTTTTTAAACATCAAACCCCTATTTTCATGGCTTTCTGCGCACAACTGCAATTCCTCCCTGTGATAACTGGAAACTAAGATGATTGTTCCCACATGTCTGTGCCAGCTGGTGGGCCACAATTTTTTTATTTACTAAAGCCTTAAAGTTACACAACTCAACTGCCATGACTTGCTATAGTAGAGCTGTGAACTACCAATCTACCTCAGAAAGGCAGGTTTTGCCACACATGTACTATCCTTCACTTGTTTAAATGAAACAGTACATTTTTGTCTGGTTTTCTGTTTTGTCCAATATATAAAATGAAAAAGCAGCTTTCACTTCAACAGAAAAAACAACACAGGAAGCCACAAAACTGGAATTCCATTAAGTTTACCACACCTGGTAGTTGAAAATATACCAAATAATGACAGAATCAAATTGCTGAGGAGAAAATGCAACCACTGCTTCTTTTGCAGGAGATAATTTGTAAATACTTTTCACCTATAACCATAACAAAGCTTACAAGAATTCTAACAGCCTGAATTGTTTGGTGATTTAAAGCATGCAAAGTACTAGGGAAATAGAAAGCGTTATGCAATTACATTATGTTATCACTTGGGACATGGGATGTGTAACTTCATCTTGCCTTACCTGATTTTATTTAGAGTTTTCCCTAAATATTAGCAGGTTATCTGTGAAACCATCTACCTTTCGTGAGCTTAGGTTCTTATTTTTATTTTCCACTGTGATACCAAAACCCAAAAAGTTCTCTCCTTCTAAAAGTTAAATGGGGGGGGGGGCAAGGAGGGGAAAAGACACTACCACATTGATGTAAATAAAATGTTATCCAGAATCCTACTACCAAAGAAAGAAAGAATAAAAAAGCCATAAGGTCTACTGTCAGAATGAGCATCTCCAAAGATTTCTGGATGGCCACAGCTGCAGAAGCTTTTTTTATTTCAAATGAGCCATATCTCCTATTTTATTAAACTCTGCTTCTTCTTGAAGCATGATCTTTTCCTCTGTGGTGATAGAGGGCAGGCTGAAAGTACATCTTTGCACCTCCTACAGGCTTGAATATTGACATTAAAAAGAATTGCGTACTAAGAACTCTTACCTATGTTAGGAAGAGACCTCTTCATTGATCAAGGATACTCTCAAATTGAACCACTAACTAAAAAAAAAGACATTTTTGCAGTCTCTGACCTTAGCCCTAGCACAAAGCCTGAACTGTCTCACATTATATCCCTGCACTGCATTCTTACCCCCATACTAAATAAATGAGTAATAAAAAATCCCCAAAATCATACAACCCTTCCTATGCAAGAAGCAAAAAAAACCTACCTTGTCCCTACCTTTTCACAGCACTTTTACCTAGCTGCATGTACCCTACACAAGGATCAGCCTCATTGATGATTTGCTGTCTTATTCTTACTTCAAGATAGCAGACACAAGACATCAGCTACCATTGCCCTTTCTCTCTTTCATTTTAATGAACACATCAGATATTTGTCTTTGACCTTAAAAGCCATAGCCCTCCACTTCTCTTCAGTCAGATTACTTAATTCACGTCTTCCTTCAAGTGGCTCCAGCCCCTTCTCCCCAGCTATTTCTCTCCCAGCATAAAAAACAAAAATACACAAAACTACTTCAGTAACTTCTCCTCATACTTCATCATTAATGGAATATGTGCAAAACTTCATTAACAGTTTCAGACTAGGGGATTATATCTATCAATTATTATGCTAACTACAACATCTGTAGATTCTTTGTGTTCCCCTTGGGTTTGTACCTGGTGAAATTTCAATACTGTTTTGAGTTGGGTTTTCCTTGGCATTTTTTTTATACAGTGCCAATACACTAGGATCATAACTAGGTCCCTTTAGGCTTAGTCACAATAGCTGAAGTATGCAAAGAATTGTTTCTTAATCAATCCTATTAAAATTCCTCTCAAAACATCTCCAGTTAGAGCAAAGATTTTAAATTAGTAAATAACAGCACTATCATTATTCTCATCATTCCTGTCCACTAGAATCAAGCCTAACTGAAGCTTAATTTACCTTATCACAGGAAATTTGTTTGGATATAAAAAATATTAAAGCTGTCTAAGTGAATATTGCTTTAAATGGCAACAAGGTAATTTCCTGTAAATCTATGAACTGGGCGGCAGGGTGGGGATAGGGATGGACACCACAGTTATTTATCACTTTAATTAAATAAAATACATGAAAATGAGAAGTGTTTGGGCAGTACAATAAACCTAACAGTCACTAAACCGTTTGTCCAAACAACTTGCATAAGGTCTTTACATATCAAGCATACAGTGTCTCAGCTTTGTATTTTTATCTTTCCCATTTTATTTTTATCTGTGTTTTCCTATCTCTGGGCACTACTTTCTAAAGGCCTCACAAACAGAACTCTCCACTCCTCCAGTCACTTTTCCCACAGGCAATTCCATCTCAGTTTTTATGAAATAAAAATAATGCTGTCCCCTAAAGAAAGACAGAACATTTAAAGCTATTATCAACAATGGATTCAATTAGGGATGGTGGCAGGGTGTGTATGTAAATAAATCAATTGACATTTAATCTTCTTCCAGATAAATGAGCCTAGTATGTAACTCACAAAGCAGAAAACACACATCTTTGCAATAGTATTAAATATCTTGTATCTGAGAGCACTTCATTTGTAGTACCATAAAGTCACTGGGGCTGGAATGTGTCTCAGGAGGTCACCAGTGTTCAAGGCATGGAGAAGACTGAAATCAGACTATGCTGTCTAATGTGCATTTGAATCCTGCAATAGAGAGACAAGAAAGGGGGAAAAAAAAAAAGGGGGGGGGGGGGAAGAAAAGAAAACCCCAAACACAACCCACACACAAGTTGCTTCACAGTTTACTTCTATTTAAATACAGCATGTGGCTAATCTAAGGGTTCTTCAGTTTAACTCAGAATTTACTGCCTCACCACTATGCTCCTCTCATTCTGAACAGCCACAGGGGCCCACAAAACGTGAAAACTGCCTAGAAAGTGAGGTGGCTGGCAAGCTCCACCTGCGATAAAGCTCCATTTGAAATACACTGTCAAGAAAGCTGTGAAGAGCTGCAGTGACAGAGAATAAATGGTACACAAGCCTCCAAGCTGGTGCTTTTACAACAGGTAATCTTTCCTTTGCAAGCACAGCAGACGATACACTGGCAGTACAGCACAAAGACCACACTGAAATATCTGGCTCAGCCTGATTTGAAACAAGAAAAATCACAGAACAATAGAAAAAAACAATTTCAAAGTAAAACTGTACCTTAGAAAAATAAAAACATGAGAGTGAAAGAACCGTAGTTATATTATTATTATTGTAAAATTAAAAGCAGATTTACATTTCAAGGAATATCAAATATCAACACTGCAACAGAAATAAAAACAAAGCTTTTGTTGTTTTGTTCCAAGTATTCCATGCTGTCTGCTTGTATTTGCTCTTTATGCAAACTAAGAACTGCCAAGAAGTCAATGATCTCACAGCCCTTCTCTGTAAACCGGTTTGTTCAAAAGAAAAAACAGATTGCAATAAAATAGGTACTATAATTGCCTTTCCTCTTCATTATTTGGTCTTCTCTATTTAATACATGAATGCTGAACACATCAGTATTCAGTTACAGTACAGACTTCACCTATTTTCCTAATCCATTTTCTCCACTGACAGGACTACATTCACAATTTACAAACTTTCTTTGCAGACATTTACTTATTTCGCAGTTCATTAACCTTCAAACAGCACACCTGAGCTTAGAGGTGTGTTATCTAACACAGTGACACACTAACTAATAAAGTGCTAAGTATGTTTGTGTCAGAATTGCTTATGAAATAAATGCTTCTCTTCACTGAACTTTCCAGATGAAATGAATTTATATGCATCAATTTATGCAGGTTTTTTCCTTGATGGTAAGAGCTGTAGTTAAATGCCACTCAATAAGTAGGTGCAGGGTCTCACGCTGTGCCATCTACCCCTTTTTAGAGTATACAAATTGTAGTGTCTCATCTTTTTAAATCATCAAAAAGAATCACTCAAGCTATTTAACCTCTTTCCCTCTCCAGTAACAGTACAAAGCTTCATTTAAAAATTAACTAACTACTACAGCTTTTTCATAACAGCAAGGAAAATCTGAGCAAGTCTAATATTCCTCCTTTTAACAATTCTCTCTGGAGTACAGTGACATTTTCCCTGTTCTGTAGCTGGAGTAGCATGACATTGGCTCATTTCTCTCTGACCTCAGGGGTTTCACATCATTAATAAAGATATAATCAAAACAAAGGCTATATATGTTAGGGTAGGAAAACTTTGCATGATTTGGCACTATTATCATATATACCCTTAAAAATGGAACAAAATTAAATGCATGTCACAGAGGTGGTGAACCTTCTAAGGCCTGGTTCCAAACATTTTTCCTACTGGCAATAAACCATTTTCAGACCTCCCAACTCTGGCCACCATGATAGTTCTTGCTTTAGAGGATTATATCTTTTTGTTTCAGCTGTCAATAAAAACTTCAAGTGATAGTTTTTAAAGTCAAACCTATTAAAATAAACCAAAACGCTGACATCACTGAGACAACAAAATCATCAGGCAAAAAGCACATCATGTTTAGGTTTAGACTTATTTACTGTTGGTTTTAAATTCTCTCTCATCATATGGAAAAGTGCCATTGTACCTGAAATACGATCCAATTGCCATTGTTTGAAGGAAGCTAATTACACTCAACAAAAAGCTCCAGATGTCCTCAGTGTACTTCTGGTGATCTGCTGTAACACACGTAAAACAACTATCTGACTAAGCAGATCAGCTAGTCTTGCCTCCCAGTACTAGCCAGCATTCTGCAGTGTTGAATACAGAATCATAGAATAGTTAGGACTGGAAAGGACCTTAAGATCATCTACACTGAACCCCCCTGCCGTGGGCAGGGACACCTCCCACTAAACCATGCCACCCAAGGCTATGCCCAACCCAGCCTTGAACACCAGCAGCGATGGGGCATTCACCACTTCTCTGGGCAACCTGTTCTAGCTGCTCTGAATCTCATCTCTGCCCAACCTGGAGCTGTGCCTGGGACTGCTCTGACCCAGCTGTAGGACCTTTTACTTGTCATGGTTAAACTTCATCAGGTTAGCATCAGCCCACCTCACAAGCATGTCAAGGTCCCTTTGGATGGCATTCCTTTCCTCCAGCTTATCAACTGAGCCACAGAGCTTGGTATCATTGGCAAACTTGCTGAGGGCACATTCAATCCGACTGTCCATGTCAGTTACAATGTTGAACAAGACCGGTCCCAACACCAATCCCTGAGGGACACCACTTGTTACTGGTCTCCAGCTGGACATTGAGCTATTGGCCACAATTCTTTTCATGCGGCTGTCCAGCCAGTTCTTTATGAAAATGAGCAAGTGCTGTTTACATGGTAGTCAAACAAGTGGCCTGCTAGCAGAGATGGATGAGGAATAAAGAAGTGCTATGCCAGCAGGGCCCTCTCTGAGACCTGGGGCTTGAGCTGATTAAGCTAAGGCTAGACTGTGCTGTGGTAGCAATCCAGCAATGTTTCTAGACATAGCAGGTTTCATTCTCTCCAACTGAGAACTAGGAAAATGTTTTGTTTGCTTAGAGCAACTGTATCTTCTATCTCCAGGCTTCAGGTCTTATCTACAGGGAGGGCAGTGGCTTCCAGCAGCAGATGGGAAAGCAGCTGCAGGGAGATGACAGGTGAATGGCAGCCCTCTAGCATGTGGAAATCATTATGGAAGGAATTTTGTGCTGTACAAGCTCTTGTTGGTCGCTCCGAGATGAGTAAAGTTAATAACATTTTGCCCTGCATTAAGTCCCGCTCCTTTCTTCCTGCATGTCCAGATTGTGTATTTACAGAATAGATAGTTTTGTTAATTATCTATTCTACAAATAATCACTGTACAATTTTATGCTGTCCTAAAACGTGCTCATAACCTGCTTTGAGGGGCTTCTTTCTGGAGGTGAAAGTAAGCATCAAAGGCGAGTTCTAATCCCAAACTGAGCAAGGTATTTGTAGTTGCAGTGCCAACTTACTGTGTAAATAGGATTACTTGGTAATCACTTTGTTGTAATTAAATCAGCTTAGTAAATTCTGTAATAAAAGGAATCCAGAAAAAATCCTCAGTAGGATCTCAGTTACTTCATAATAAGCCAGGATATACAAGTGAATGGAGTTCTTCTTCACACGCGTTTCCCTTCCCTGAACTACATGAGGTCCCTCACAGCCCCTTTCTTCAGCCTGTTGAGGTCCCTCTGAACAAGAACATTACACTCTGGTGTATCAGCTGCTCCTCCCAGTTGTACTGTCAGCAAACTTGCTGCGGCTACCTGCTACCCTATGTCCAGATCATTAATGATGATGTTGAACAGGACTGGATGCAGTACTGATCCCTGGGGTACAATGCTGGTTCTGCTTGAGTTCCCTGATTCTTCTACTTGTTATAACCCAACCTTGCTCCATGGTTCTTGCAAGCCAGGTCTAACAGGTCATGAGGCTTACAAGTAATATGTTGGTATTAATTGTAGCTTTTTGGCATTGTGGTATCCCTAGAAGTTCATTAGTGTCACTTTTTGCTACTGAATTCAATCAGTGTTTGTTATTTAGTAGATTGGTTTTTGTGTCATTTGGAGTCTGGAAATTTCAAGAAGTCACTGCAAAATTAGCTCAGAAAAACGTTACTACTTTACAAGTATAGTTTAAGTTTGAGCTTATTCTTACATTCACGGTTTCAATGGCCTGAGGTGAAGTGTAAGACAGAAGCTCAGCGGACGCGAGGCGCTGACTCAGAGGGGCAGCACCAGGAGGAGAGGCACCAGCCCTGGCTGGTTAAAAACCTGCCCCAGGGAGCGGGAGGAACAGGGCGGGTTCGAGGGAGTTCGTGCTGGCGGGCGAGCAGGATGGTGAGCACTCGCCGTATGACCAGAGTCCGGCCTGGGAGCTCTGCTGTGGCTGCCCCGGCGGTGGCCAGTGTAGGCACCCAGACAGAGCCCGTGAGAGGGGAGGCT
This sequence comes from Forpus xanthops, assembly GCA_032466535.1. Lineage (NCBI taxonomy): Eukaryota > Metazoa > Chordata > Aves > Psittaciformes > Psittacidae > Forpus > Forpus xanthops. The sequence continues at coordinate 15,811 of JASSUY010024909.1, forward strand.
GCGGAGCAGAGCTCGGGGTGTAGAGAGCACTGCTCCCCCGAGAGGAGGGTGTACAACGGGCAGGGCTGCACTCCGTGCTCCCTGGTGGAGGTCCTCCTGCAGCAGCGGCTGAGCTGCTGGATGCTGTCAATAGACTGAAAGGTGTGAGAGCAGCTGCGGGGAAACAGCGCTGCTTGCCCCAGGACCTGACTGTGCAGGGGCCTCAAACAGCTCCTATCTCTCATGCAGGTAAAGAGGCTGCTAACCCAGGAAGCTGGGAAACAGTGACAGGAAAGAAAAAAAAAAAAAAAAAAAAAAGAGGAAGAGGACAATTAAAAGTAAGGGCTTCCTCCTAAATCCGTTGTTCCTACCCAGAACCGCTTTGCTGTCCTGCAGGGGGCTGATGAGGAAACACACTCCCACCATGAACAACCAGCTGATGCACTGGTAAAGATTGCTACTAGTGGTGTCAGGAAAAAGCGGTGGGTCGTAGTAGTAGAGGACTCTACTTTGAAAGGAACAGAGGCACCCATCTATCGGCCTGACCCAGGCTCAAGCGAAGTGTGTTGCCTACCAGGATCGGATCAAGGATGCTGCAGGAAGCTGCCTGTTCTAGTCGGTCCCACTGACTATTACCCACTTCTAGTGATCCATGTGCTACTGATATAGATAGCAGGAGCCTGGAGAACATAAAGAAGAACTACAGAGCTCTGGGAGAGGTGGTTAGGGGCTCTGGAGCTCAGATTGTCTTTTCGTCAATCCTCCAGGACCTTAAAAAGGCTAGGAGGATTGGCCAGGTTAATAAATGATTAGAAGGGTGGGACCATAGTAAGGAGTTTGGGTATCTTGAACACGGGACTCAATTTAGTAGGCCATGTCTACTGGGGGCTGGTGGAGCTGGTCTGACAAGGAAAGGGAAAAGGGGATTTGGTAGGACGCTTGCCAGACTGATCAAGGATGCTTGAAACTACATGTGTTGGGGGAGGGAGGCATCATTCCGTCCCAACACACCAGTCACTTGCCAGCACCTACAGTAAACATTTGGAACAGTGTACAGATACTTCAGCTGCGCCAGCAAATGAAGTTCGCTTCAATTGGAGCTTGGCTCATATGCCCCTATACAAATGCCCGTAGCATGAGGAACAAAGAGGAATTGGAGATGGGTGCACATCTAAAGGAGTATGACATCATAGATAACACAGAGACATGGTGAGATGGCTCCTATGAGTGGTGTGTCGGAATGGGAGGTTACAGGCTCTTTAGGGAAGACAGGCATGGTAAGCAAGGAGGGGGAGTTGCTGTTTATGTTGGGGATAGGCTGGAGAGTACGGAACTCTGTCTGGGGAAGGTGAGCCAGCAATAGAGAGTTTGTGGGTCAGGATTAAAGGGAGAAGAGCGATGGCAGACATTATTGTGGGAATCTGTTACAGATCACCTGACCAAGAGGACTCAGTGGATGAAGTGCTCTTCAGACAGATAAGAATAGCCTCAAACTCACAGGCCCTTCTTCTCATGGGAGATTTCAACCACCCTGATATCTGATGGAGGGCTGGTACAGTCTGGCACAAGAAATCGAAGAAGTTCCTCGATTGTGTGGAAGACAACTTCCTTTTTCAAGTAACAGAAGAGCCAAAGAGAAGAGGTGCCATGCTTGACCTCATCCTCACCAACAGGGAGGGGATGGTGGGAAATGTGATGCTCCAGGGCAGCCTTGACTGCAGCGATCATGAGAAGGTTGAGTTTGAGATGCTCAGGACAGTGAGAAGGGTGTGCAGCAAGCTCACTGCCCTGGACTTCAAGAGAGCAGACTTTGGCCTCTTCAGGAACATGCTCAGTAAGATTCCATGGGATATAGCCCCAGAGGGCAGGCGGGCACAAGGCTGTTGGTTGACATTCAAGGATCACCTGCTGCAAGCTCAGGAGCGATACATCCCCACTAGAAGGAAGTGCTGCAGAAGGGCCAGGAGACCTCCTTGGACGGATAAGGAGCTGCTGAGGAAACTTCAAAGGAAAAAAGAGGCTTAAAAAAGGTGAAAGCAAGGATGGGTGGATTGGGAAGAATACATGTTGTCCAGAAAGCTAAGGACCAGGTTAGGAAAGCTAAGGCCCACTTAGAATTAAACTTGGCTAGGGATGTTAAAGATAACAGGGATTCTATAGGTACACTACAAGTAAAAGACAGGCTAAGGACAACCTTGGACCTCTTCAGAAGCTATCAGGAGAACTGGCTACCCTGGATTTGAAGAAAGCTGAGGTTCTTAACGACTTCTTTGCCTC
>JASSUY010024910.1:0-18875 GCA_032466535.1 Forpus xanthops
TCCCTGCCCATGGCAGGGAGTTGGAACTAGATGATCTTAAGGTCCTTTCCAACCCTAACTATTCTATGATTCTATGATCTTCAGTTACAATACATTTCTCGGACATCCTCTGAAATTCTTTTAAAACACATATTCCTTTTTCCTAAAAACTAGGCAGTGTTGCATGACAGATTTTTTTTTTTTTTTTCCTGAAACTTTGACCTATGGGAAATAGTGCAGGGTTTTAGGTACCTGAAGCAGAACTTTGACAGGAGCCATCATTTTAGCTTTCCACCAGAAGACTGGATGAACAACTACAACACAGTACCACAGAACTGCGCAAAGGCTTTTACTAACTGATAGTATAAAGATCAGAACCAGGTTGCTTACAATCATATTCAAACGAGAAGATACACATGAAATACAGATAGACTGAAAAAATCTCAAGGCTGTATAAGTAGAAGCCACAAAGTCTGATGCAGTTTTTGATATGTTTCACCTCCACAAAATTTTTGTGTCTTCAGAATTCTTAGATGCTACAGCCTCATGGAAATGTCCATTTTCAAACACAAATTTGCATATCTATCCTGTCAAAGGTAATGTTAAGGTTCAAAAAGAAATCGAAAATCATCCAAGGTTGAATTAATTTCTGGTCTGTTGCAGGCGTGAAGAAGTAGATTTCTGGGTTTTGGTATTGATTGTTGTGCTGGTTTTGGCTGGGATAGAGTTAATTTTCTTGACAGCATCTTGTATGGGGTTATGTTCTGAATTCGTCTGGGAAAAAATGTTGATAACAGAAGAATGTCCTAGTTCCTGCTGAGCAGTGCTTACACAGAGCCAAGGCCTTTTCTGCTCCTCACAGCACCCCACCAGGTATTAGTCTAGGGGTGCGCAAGGAGTTGGGAGGGGTCACAGCTGGGGTAGCTGACCCCAACTGATCAAAACTATGTTCCAGACCCAATGGTGTCATGCTCAGCATATAAATCTGAGGGAAGAAGAAGGAAGAGGGATGACATTCAGAGTGATGCTGTTTGTCTTCTCAAGTAACCATTACATGTGATGTAGCCCTGCTCTCCTGGAGATGGCTGAACATCTATCTGCCAATGGGAAGTGGTGAATGAATTTCTTGTTCTGCTTTGCTTGCATGTACAGCTTTAGCTTTACCTGTTAAACTGTCTTTATCTCAACTCATGAGTTTTCTCACTTTTACTCTTCCAATTCTCACCCCCACCCCACCAGAGAAGAGTGAGCAAGTGGCTGTGTGGGGCTTAGTTGCCAGTTGGGGTTAAACCACAGTGACTGTGTAGATCATTATCAGGAAAATGATATTTATCTTGAAGAATCAAGGTATGACTAAACACCACTCTTGCTTTCTTTGAGCTTCCCTTCCCTGATAACAGCTATGGGACTAGAGATACGAAAAAGTCCAAGAAATCTTCATAATATGTCTATGATTAAAATAATTTATGGTGTACTTTTGATAGTAGAAATGAATGCTGCTAAAAATTGCATACACATGATGTGTGGGCATATTGTTAAGTTTTGTTCTTGTCTCTGATGGCAATGCAAAGTATTCAAACTGCTTGACTCTTCTCAAAATGATTCATTCTATTTAAACATCTCTGAAAGAAAGAAATTGCGTGGCAGTACATGCATAATAGGTATTTGTGCATTCAACAAAATCATACATATACATTACCTAAAATGCAGAAGTCATCAGCCAAGCAAGACTAACAATGATTAATCATATCCTAACTTCCATCTATCTTTCAAGTTAATGTGGTGGTGACATTGCTATTATCAGAAATTGAGCTAAGCCCACAATGCTGCCTGCAGTGATTATTGATGGGCCATGACTTGATAAATTTTTTAGCTGTTTATAAGGCCCAGCACCACCTGAATTCTAATAGCACTCAACCTTTCTCAAATCTCCTTATCCTCGTATGGGCAGGCAGCAGTAGTTCACAAGACTGCTTTTATGAAATATGATTCACAAGACAGACACAGCTGAAGTGGCACAGGGCAGAAATCTACTCTGTAGAAATACCATCACTCTCCTCCACAGGTAATCTAATTAATATCACCTTGAAGAGGACTACTTATGATTACTATGTGCAAATCTTTGTCTCAGTGTTCTAAGAACTCTTTGATGCTTTCCATTGACTGAGAGACAATGAAATATTCTGACATTTAACTGGCTGCTATGTTTGTATCCCAGCACAGTGAGACGATTTCCTTGGTCTCAGTAGCTGTAGCACTGTTGTGCTCTTTTACTTCCTTTGTGAGCTCTCTGGTAGCTTTCTGCAGAAATACAGTTTATCACCCCAAGACCATCAGATTCCCAGCACCAGTATTGACCTCTTGGACCACTGTAGCTTAAACCAATCCCTTGCTGGAGCTCCACTTTCAGTCATCTCTGCAGAAAGGTATGGAGGTTAAAGTAAACAAGTTGAGTAGCTCTGCGGAAGTTTGGAAACATGTTTATGCCTAGTTTCAACAGATACTGCCGAGTAGGTCTCCTTTCAGTCTCCCACAGCTCTTGAGCAACACATTTTGTGCTGACCACGTAACATGCCGCAGGCGTCTTCTTCCCCTGTGAGCTACCCTGCAAATTCCATTGCAAATTTAAGAATTAACTTCTTTATTTCCTGTCTCTGCAAGCAATGTCAGAGGCCACTTAAACAACTTCCAAGGGTCAGGCACCACGGTTTTATACAGTAAATACGTAGGCAGCCTGCATACCTCGACAAAAAATAACGGGATCTTAACTATGTGCCTAAGTTGCAACAGCACACAGCAGATTTTCGGAGTGGAGAATTGCCCTAAGGCAATTCAGGTTACTTCTGTGACACAAAGTATTGTGGGAAAGTATTATTTCATCCTTCCCATGCATTTGTATTTCTTCTGAGGCCTTTTTAATGGACCAGATATCAGACAAGTCTGGCCTTATGCAACTCTTCTTCATCCACTACTGTCCTGTGGGCTGGGGGCATACGGTGTCCCCTGGCTCTACTATGTGAAATGACTAGATGATCATTGCAGGTCCCTTTCAACTGAAATAGTCTAGTCTAGTCTTGTCTAAAAAGGTGCCTGGGCTGCAAACTCATGCTTGTCACTGTTTGCAGTGCCCCTGGCTGATTTCCTTTCAGTCCCTCAACCCCCCAACCTTGTAACCACAGAGCAAGACATTATTAACACCTCTTCTTTCTCCTTGACAGAGAACCTGTTCTCCAAACTCATATGCTTTGAGGCCAAATGACCTCAGTTTCAGACATCAGGTTACCTCCATCAAAAATTAAAATGTAGGCATGAATTAGTCCTATGTAGCATGCAGCCCCAAAGTTGGATAGCAGCTTCAGTCATTCATGGCATAACATTTTCATAATTATCAACCAGAACTCATAAGACACTTTCCAAATTGCTGCAATTCCTTCTTCTTTTTTTTTTTTTTTTTTTTTTTTTTTTTTGCCAAGGGAGTTTAAGAGTTACACCCCACTGTAAAGCTTAGCTTGTAATACTATGAAGCATTTCATCCCCCCCACTTTATAGGAACAAATTGAGAATGCCACATTTCCCAGCAATAGAAGTTAGCTCCAGCCAGCAAAATTAACTATGTCTTTAGTAAAAATAGTGATTTTTCTTTAATCTTCATTAACTATCTGAATCCTAACCAACCCTCCAAAGAATCCAGTGGTTTGTGTAAAATGAGGCAGTGATTGTGATTTGACCTCTCTTTCTAGACAGCTGGAGAATAGCTTCTTTTTTCCTCATCCAAAAAAAGACAAGAAAAATATCAGAAACATCATTTCTGCTCTCCCACTATTTGTTTCATCAATCATTCACATTTGTGATAATGCTAGATGACTTCTTCACTGAGGTTAAGCAACACAGTGATCAGCTAATTTAATTATTTGCAACGAAGATACAAGTAGCACTTCACTCAGATGACAGGATGAGGTTGATGCAAAGCATTTGTTTAGCCTTCTAACATCTATAATGCCATGATGGCATAGGACCAGAATGGATAAGTCTATGTGACCCCAGTTCTTGGAACAAGAATAAAAACATTCAGGGGGTGGAAAAAAAAAGTGTTGCCAGAATGCAGTCCTCTCCAGCAGAGATCTTGCCAGCATGGGGTTTTTTTAAAGTGGCTCTGAAAACAAAATATATTTCTGAAAATGACGGGAGGGAAGAGGTAATATTGATTTTTCTACAACAGTTTGATCTACTACTCATTATAAGAAAGCGTTTAGTTCCTAAGTTTTTATTTGTGGTCAGCATTCTCATTTAGATCCCTTAAAAATTAGCCTGTATCTACACGAGCTACTGTGGTATACAACAGGGGTGGCAATCTTGATCCCCCTGTACTCCCTGTGTACAGTGAGCACAGTGCTCAGTGAAGGATACTGTCCAGATTTCACAGTGAGAGTGCGTAGAGGAAGAAAAAGGCATGAAGAGCTTGCATTACATTTCCTCTGCAAATATATAAAAAAATAGACCAAACTCAAAGAAAATCTTGAAATATATTTTAGAAGCATTTTTTTTTTCTGATCATTGCCTTCTTATGATATGTTTTCTTCCAGATTTTGTCATTCCAGTAACATTTTTAAAGAGCATTTTTGCATTTTTCACAATTTAGGGTTAATATAAATCATAAGATACGAGGACTTTTTGTTGATTTACAGAAACTCTGACTTTCACATCTGCAAGAGAACTTCAGCTTCCTTATAGCCACTAAAGAGGATTGTATTTTGCTTAGGTCACAAATTGTATACTTTCAACCACTGCTGAAATTAGGAGAATCTCTAATTAAGGTAAAGGTATCCTCCTAAGGTAACTTTACTGAGTAGCACTGAACTGAATTTTAATGCCAAGTGTAACGTAAAATGAGAAAAGATTCATTTTAATGAACTTTTTCCCAAAATGAAAATATATGCATCCACGAGTGACACTTTTCTCCCTGTCTAGATGGTTTCCAAAAATAAACAAACTGTTTCACACAGAATCTGCTCTGAATTTCAAAGGCAGTTACAAAGAAGAGAACAGAGGACTAGATACTATATGCTTTTGAAAAGGACTGGTCAAACATTCTCAAAGAAAAAGAAATCTATGCCATAAAGGATTTCTTATACATTAAAAAAGGTATCAGTTCCTGACCATTTTAACTTTTTTTTTTGTGTCCCAGACAATTAATAACCTTAATATGCTGATTTTGCTGGATGGGTGTTTTTTTTCCTAAACATGTTTTAGCAATGCCACTCAGCATTCTGATAGGCAAATAAAGCTCTAGAAACAAAATGACAGAGTGAGATAAAGCAACATAACAGCATCACTTGCTCATCCCCTTAATGACAGTTTGGTACTTAAGCAAACATTTCTCCAAAGCCAAATCATTTTGCCCACCAGAATTCAAATTTTCCCTGTCTCCATAACAGCTAATAATGTGCCTAATTCAAAATCATTTTCACTAATCACATTAACGCTTCAATTTGGCTTCAGAATAAGCTGAGATAGTTATGTCTAAGCTTCCAAAAATTGCTATTTATTACTGTAAAAGAATACTTGCATGGCATGAGACAATTGTCTTAAATTGAACTGGATACAATTATCATACGTGGCTATTAGAAAGTGCAAGTGATGGTGTTAATGTGAACCAAGACAATAAACTCTACATTTGACAGTCACCGTGCTATTTCAAAATATTTTCTTTTCTGCAAGATAGCAGTGCCACAAGAGGATGCATGGTCTTTCCACTGTGGTAACATTCGTGTAATGTGGGAGTTCAGATCCCAGGCTCCTCACCACCACCTTCCTAGAGTTATTTGTGATCCCAGGAAAATTCAGGATGTCTGGAGGCCATCTAGTCCAATTTCCTCCTCAGGTAGTATCACTTATGAATTAAATCTGACCAGGTCACTCAGGCATTTATCATTCTTTTGTCCTACATAGATTAAATGCAGTGTATATAAACTTAAAGGAGAAATTAACCTAAGTGAAAAATCCATTGCTAATAAACTAAAAAAAAAAAAAAAAAAATAAAGAGAACACTAAACACAGCAAATCATGCCAAAAATTGTAAAAGTATCAATTCATATTAGAAAGGAATGATTTTTCATCGCTGCTGCCTGTGAAATCATTTTGTGTTGATGCTGATTGCTGTTATCTCACTGGCAGCAATGGCAGGTCCTTTTCTGTCTAGGACTTGAGGTGAAAAGTCTAACTACTTTTCCTAGGCTGCCCTAGATAAGATGCAGGTTAATAGTGAGTTTCTTGGGAAAACGACTTGACTGAAGCTTATGAAAAGAGAATGAAAGGAGAAAATTACAACAGAAGTGCAGCACTTTGAAAACTTCAAACAGCATGAATTCAGCGTATGGCAGTCCTGATACTATTCAAGTCCATGCAGATTAGGGGTGAACCTGGTTCAATACACAGAAGCAGCACCATACTCGTTTTGTGGTTCTGAAATATGGCTCATGGGGTTCTGAAATATAGACCTGTGCAGATTTGGGGCTAGGGTGGTTTCTAGGAGATAATCCCTTTCCTACCTTGGCCAAGACTGGACAATCTTTCAAAGTCAGCAACAGAAAGGTTTAATTTCTAGTACTGTGAACTGAGAATTTATCAGGCTCAGTTATGAGATATCGGCAACCTAATTTAAATCCTGAATTTCTACTCCTATCTTTCATTTGCCCTCAGCTTTCAAGCCAAATGCCTATCCAGCTCTAGTCCAACTGAAAATTGTAACACTCTTCTAAACTTTTAAGTATTTTATCCACTCCGGAAATCCACTCTACAAAGCTGTAGCTTCCTAAATTTGCAGCAATGACATTGCTTAAAATGTGCATTAGCTATCTGTATTCAGTCTTTCAGGGCAAGCAGACTATAACATTCGCCCTGGGGTTTACAAACACAGCTTTCTTTTGTCTGCCATTAATGCAGTCCCGCAGCTTTGCTCAGCTCATGCAAGGATGCAGCGTGTGCCAGTTAACAGTTTCCCCTTTCTTCCATTTCACTACATGTGGTAAATACGTAAGTCTCCTTACTGAGAGTGGTGTGTTTTGTACCATAATGGGACATAAAAGTGAGTCAAGTCTTACTTCAGCCTGAAGCATCTTTCAGACACAATCATGCATCTAAAAGACAGGCTTTCAGAGCCTGATAAAAAGCATCTTGTGGTTATCGCAGTTTTCTTGCAGTACATGGTTGATCCTGCTAGTTCACACACCAGGTTTTAAAATGCTACCTTGTGTGCAAATGCTTGTCTTGGAGAGCCTGTACTTATCACCCGACCTGTATTCTGCTGGTGTGCCTGACCACTCTGACCAGTGAAAACCACCCACATCACCACTGAGCCAAAAGATAAAATCCCCTGCTGCCCCCCTTTCTCTTTGTCTCTCCAAAGGCAGGGATATCCAGGCACTGAAAGCTCTGCAAATGCTCTTGGCAGAAATGGTAACATTATCAGAGAGCAACCTCTGGGCCATCCAGCTATGCACTTTCCGAAGCATCAAGCATTCCTCTGGTGAGAAGTGGGAAGAACGGTGCTACGCTTTTCTCCTCAGCACATCCGTATAACAGAGGATGAGATTTTCCTGTTAGCTCTCACTTCACTTGCTTGAGAGGCTGCAGCTATGGTAAGGAGTTGATTCCAAGGTGAAAGAGGTGCCTAAGAGCTTTTGAAAATCTTAGCAAGCGCTTATCTGCACACCCTTAAGTATGTGGCCCAAGGTTAAGGGGCCACCAAGACAGGAGACTTCCTCTGGAGGTCACCTCTGAACAGCACTCATCAAGCGCCTTTTCTGGGGAGGTATGCGAATGGCTGCCATGCAGTGGTAGGACGAAACCATGGGAATCCTGGAAAAAGCTCTGTCCTACAGCAACCACCAACTCCTCATTTCATTTTGTGTTATAAAACACATATTCTTCTAGTTGGGGAAAATAGAAAGTAGTGTGGTAGTAGAAATAAGAAATAAATTGTGTGCATTTGTCAAAAAAGTGGTGCTTTCTGTTTCCTTGGAAACTGAACGTTTTGTGGGTTTAGTTACTGTACTCAGCAGAGAGTGGCTGAGACCTGTGTATATACGCACATGGCCACAAAGGCCAGGCTGTCTTGGCTGAAGGTTTCAGTTTCTACCACATGCTTGGTAAAACACAGCTGAAAGGATTTCTCTGACTGGGCAATTCAGAGACCATAATGGTGGGAATTATTTTTTTTCATCAGAAATAAGTACAGCTACAGGAAGAGAAAATGATTTGAAATCTTCTCTGCTTAGTCACCTGTGAACTTTGTCTTTCTTTTATTGCAGAATGAAACTATGGCCAGAACCCAGTTTTAGTAGTTTTGTGATCCTCCTCTAAGTGGTCAAAATACCAGCCAAACCTCCTTTCATCTCTGGACAGAAACAAAACCTAAGACGTAGTAATTACAGCATAACCATACTGCACATAAGTAAGATGAAAAGTTAATCTCATTAAAGCAGTATTTAAGAAACTAGCAAATTGTAAAATCCTCAAAGTCTGGGACAGAACCACAGAGGGTCACAGAAACAACATCCTACCACTGTTTGGCTCCTTAGGGCTTTCAAACTCATAGCACTTTCCTTATAAATCCCCTCCACTTCCAGTTATCAAACAAGACGAATCTAGCCTATGGATTAAGCATTTGCTCAGAACTACTTCTCCCTCTTCTCCCTCTAAGGCCATAACACCTCAAAGCTGTCAGCAACACTTGTCACCAAATATTCACTACACTCAGAGATAGAAATACATTCAGCTTTAACAAGGGCCAGCAGCAGTTTGGGAACATTTCTCTTGGCACAAGAGCACTTTTCCCAGCAGCTGTACAGCCCAAGGTGTCAAATAGTTTTCCCAGGCACCGTGTCGAAGCCTGAAAAATACAATTTTGACTTCCATTCATTTTGGTGCATCGCTCCAACACACGATGTTTCAGCTTGATCTGCGGGAAAACTGTGAGCAGGAGGTTTCAGTAAAATTAAGATTTAAAGCCTTAGGTACAAAGCCTATAGTTAAAGGATGCAACAAGGGAGCCATGTACTCAGCGTGGAGGAAAAAAGCCAAAACAAAATTAATTTATGTTCTCCTTTTCACCAAGATATGCATGTCCCAAGCCTTAGCATGTTATTTTTGGCCAATAGGTTTGTCACTGCTGCCCCAAAGGCAGAAGGGATGTCAGTTCACAATAGCCACGACATCCCGGGTGTAAAGATTTTAGGGGAAAAATAATGAAAATTCTTTCAGACCCAATCCAAACATAACTGACACCTTTTACACTACATGTAGGAGAGAGTGGGATGCCAGATTTTAGCTGCAAAACTGGAGAACAGATGTTTCAGCTGTAGCATGGACACAGGTGTGAGGACTTAAAACTGGAAAACAATAAAGGGAACATTCATCCAAGTAAACTGGGAGTAAGGGGGGAAGGGTTGGTAGGCAGCAGGTTTCTGACATCCTGGGAAATTCTTGCAAACACTATGTCTATTGGGGCTTAAAAATTAGTTACTACATTTTCATGATCAACTTACCGTTTTGAGGAACCTCTATTATTGCTAGTTTATGGCAGCTAACTTAAAGAAGCTAACCTAACATGATTTATCAAAAGCTGGGGCCAGTGGCAGTGCTCTGGGATTACCACGCAGCTCTGCCCAGCCAGATCAGCCAAAGCTTCACATAGTCACAGTCCCCCTCCTTTTGGACAATTGTCACCTGAGTGGCCTGTCAGAAGCTACGTGAGAAGGAGGACTTGGTGACAGCTCTAATGCCTGAGAATGAGAAATCTATAGAGCTTTTCACACCCTCTCCCACCAAAACCCAGCCAGACCTCAGCTAGGAGGAACTGTGACTTTATTTAATCAATGGCTTTAAGCTGGATTTCTAAGGCTGGCCTCTCAAGGGAGTTAACTAGAAACATGTTTGGAAACCAAAATGAAGTCTTGAGTAGGTCTCTGTAATGACAGAGAAAGTGTCACCAAGCCCCAGAGGTGAGCAGTGTTTGAAGGTGTTCGTCACACAAGAGGAAGAGTAATGCCACTAATAGTACCCACCCAAAACCATGAACACTGCTTTTCTTGTCCTTCTCTCACCACCAGATGTTGCCAGAGCAAGACAGGTTCTACCATACTCCACAGAACTGGAAAAAAACATTAAAAAAAATGCAAAAAATCCCTACAAAGAGTTTTTGACCAGAAAAAAAAGCCAACAACACAAACACCCAAACAAATCTTTCAGCATCTAAAGAAAAGATGGGTTTGCTTTTTTTCCTCCAGGAGGGCATTTGGAAGACTCATTTGGCCAAGTAACAAAATTTCCCTCTCCTCTAATGAAGGATTGAATTCCACAATATAAAGCTTCACATTTTTCCTTTTTGTGTCTAACTCTGTATGGCATTAAGTTGTTTGACAGGCCTGACAGCAATCCTTGCATTGCAGGTAACACAGAAATGTCAATTTTAATTTAGCATTTTTATGCAATAAAAATTCAAAGCCCCTGTATGGGAGGAACTTCTAGAAGCCTTTCCTGAGGAAGTAATTAGCAAAACGTGTATGTGAAGGGATAGTGTCAAGGTGTGTGATACTGCCCTGGAAATCAGTCTCTGATGTGTATGTTTATTATGTATGTATAAATATTACATATGTTTATACACACACACACACATTTATTTCCAACATTAAGGTCATTAAATTACAGATATTTAAACTTCCAAAGCTGATTTAATCCTCTTTATGCTACTCTTGTCAAGCCTCACACTGTCTTTCCGAAGTTGTCAGTGCCGGTTGAACTATATTGTTGAACTAGTTTCCAAGATGAATTCAAATATTCATGCAGGAGAGGAAAAACAAAATTCAAATTCAGCTTCCAAATTGCAAGATGACATATATTTCTTTTCATATATAGTGAAATGTATCATCCAAGGGAAAAAAAAAAAAAAAAAAACAAAAACAAAAAACAGAAGGGGACCTGGTAACCTATGCTAACATTTTGGACCTTCCCCTGATGCCACATTTGGCTGAGGACAACCATCAAAATTGCAAGTTGGATTGAGTCAGGTTTCCACTATGTAAGCATTCTCTTTTCTAAAGTGCTGCAGGACAGAAGTCTCTGCAATAGGTGGGTTTAGGCCAACTCAAGAGTTGCACTACAGAGTGCAATAGAAAATCTGTCTCAGCGCTTGATCTCAGGAATCCAAACCTGGGTGAGCCTCATCACAGTAGCTAGGGCTACTGTGAATTAATAACAGAGACCTTGTTCATTACTTCTTTGATGCACCGAACAGGACTTTTCCTGTCAGTTTAAGTGGTTTATTCATGTGCATAAGACATTTTTTCAATCAATGCCATAAAAACCAGTAGCAATGAAGAGTGTGCCTGTTGTGTGAGATGATGTGGTCTGAGGCTTGCCTGCCATCACATGCTTACCAGAACTCTGGGCTGTCTGGAGCATCTCTTTCAATTGTGCATTTTCTATTCCTGGCATTTGGGTTTCTTTTACCAGACTTTCTAGAACATTAAATGGGTTTTATTCCTCTTTATACTGCTTCTTAGTACCTGATGGCTCCTTCTCTCCTGCCTCAAGGTCCTCCCATGAGTGTTGACAGAAGCTCCCATCCAATAGGGATTATTGTCCCAACTCTTCAGCCCCTCAGTCTTCATGGCTGCAGCAGCCAGGATGAGCAGGTGCTGTAGGCAGTGCAGCCACAGTATGGAGTGTAAGTCAACAACATGCACATGTTTTCCCTCTTTTGCTGGGCAAAGACTGCACCTCCAGTCCTGCTTTTAGCTTTGTTTGACTGAGTATCACAGCCCCATCCCTGGAAGTGTTCAAGGCCAGGTTGGACAGGCAACCAGGCCTGGTGGAAGGTGTCCACCATGGCAGCGGGATTGGAATTAGATGATCTTTGAGGTCTCTTCCAACATAAAACAATCTATGACTCTATGTGAAGGCTTTTGTCAGTCTTGCAGATCTCTTTTGTATCTCCTTCCAGCTATAAATCCAAGACGTCACAGTTTGAAGTACCTTTCTTTTCAGCAGTGTATTTACACAAGCTCTTTTCTTATTCCTGACAGTTACTCAGCTCTAGGGAAAGAAAATACTGCAAGTAGACTTCAAAAATTAATTAGCAAAGGTCCATAAAACCATGATGTGCAGCCATTTTTTGGCACTTTTTATTGTTGTTTGTATGTTTTATTCTCTTCACAGGGTGGAAGACTTGGTTTGCAAGAGAGATACATGTCTACAAACTTAGCATGCTCAGATGGGAAATTTCCAAATATAAGTCTGGGGGCTACTCCAGAAAGTCCCTTTCTGAATAGACTGCTCAGCTTGGAGAACTTCATAGCATGCCAGTAATATTAAGTAAAGAGAGCATGTATGCCTTGTTAAAGGCTTCTCTGTTTTACAGTCCAGACAGTGAGCCTGGCAGAATTTATTGAGTCTTTGTGTAAGTTTATTGGTCTCCTGTTTTAGCTTTTCTGTTTGGTTGCTTCTGAATGGGTACAACAAGTCAGATGGACTAGGAAGTGGAAAAAAACACATCACACATCCTCCTGCAACTTAAGTTGAAGCAGCATCTGATAATAAAGATTGCAGCTTAATGAGATGCATCTAACATGCACTTGTATTTGTGAGTGCCTCAGCTTCGGGCTACGGTACCAAACTAGTAACTCAAAACCATGCAAACAAACAGATCATATGTATAGACACAGTTTATAAACCCATTGTGCAAAGCGATTACTACATCACACAGATGACCAGATGCATTCAGGAATGAACATCCCAATCTGGACAATTCAGTGTAATCTGACAGGCCAAATCCTGACCTCACACCGGTTTGCATAGAATTTTCCAGTGCACGTCCTGATTCACATCAGCGACAGCAGAATGAAACTCCAGAGCCACTGTTTCTTTTCTAATGTTTTTAAAAGGTTTGTGTAAGGTGTATGTAGAGCAAGCAGGTAAAGAATGATTTGGGAGCCATTAAAAGACTGCACCTCACTTCTGGGTCTCCAGGTAGATTGAGTACAGACCATCAAATTTACCTTGGTTTGTAACCGGCTGTGAAGCAGGATGAGTGCATAGTGGTCACAGGAAGAAAAAAACAGCTTCCACTCTTGGGTTCATTGTATTTAAAGGTGCAGCAAGACCTAGAAGGCCTGCTTGTCAAAAGCCACACCAGGATGTCTGTTTGCCAGCTAGTACATTTCAAAATCAAGACACTTCGCCACTGAACAAGGGAACTCTGCAGCAGCCTGAACTCTTCCAAATATATTACTGGGTGCCTGTGGAGATATATTCATTCCCTGCTGGTATAAGCTGGTCTAACCCTAGCAAAGAAGCAAATATGAAAGGAAGAAAACATTTTCCTCTCTAAAATCTCATCCAAAATACCAAAGAAAAATGCATTTGGAGGCAAAGCTCTGAGGAAAACAGGATTTACCTGGACTTCAACAAAAAATTCTTCTTGCCTGCAACAAAACAAACATCAGAAAACTAGCAGCAATCATCTCTTTAAAGATTTTACCCTACTTACAGAACAGGAAAGTTGGCTGGTAAAACTTATGCTCTTAGCCTGACTTCTGCCATCCTTTAGGTAATATTGTGCCTGAGATGACTTAACAAAAGCAGCAGTGGAGAGATTCAGGTAGATGCATTGAGCAGATTTTCATAAACTGGAAAATAAGAAGTGCAAGTGGTGTGGCATTACATTTAGTGTTTATGCTTTATACACTTTATTTTAACATTGCTGTATGTTTTACAAAACACAACATTGATTCTATTACTCCACCACGCAGGACCATCCTCTTGCGGTAACACAGGACTGCCTGCGCAGTAAAGCATCTCGGGTAGATTCCTTCCGAGTCTCTGAAGCAAATAGATAATGAGGATTAGAAGTTGCTCGGCGCAGACGCTGAGGTACAAAGGCTGAGGAGCAGAGGGATGGTGCATATCTGAGGGCAGCCATGAGCATCCCTCGAGCTCCTCCCGGCGGGTGCTGCCGTGCTGCAGGCCCCCAGCCTGTGCCAGGTTCTCCCTCCGCTTGCCCGCTGGTGTTCCGGCCCCAGACTCTCCATCCCACTGCGAATATACCCACCCGGGGGGGGTAGCCTCTTAATTATCAGCCCCACCCCTGCTTGGAAGGATGGGGGAGTCTCCTGTGCTGAATCCCTACCTTTTGTCCATGTTTTCTGCTTAGGCTGGAGTCAAGGAACTGCTGAGAGTAATTCTGTATTTGTCATAGATTTGCACCACTGACAAGGACTCAGGAGTCAACTTGACAATTTACAGCCTTGAAACAGCTGTACAGACATAAACAAGGAGGGGAACAGAAGGTGGGCAGGTTGTAGGCATGGTTGATCTCTCCCGGGGGGGCTGTGTTAGGGAGCTGCAGCATCAGGGTGTCTTTCATGGGTTGTGGTGCACTGACTTGATGTCCCAGGAGCCACAGGCAGCACCTTCTCCATGCAGGCACCCTCTGCTTGGTCACCCATGGTCTTAGCAAAATAGTCTTCTTTCTGTGCTATTGAGGCCAAAAGGGGCTCCTCCTCCCTGTTGCCAAGAAGCCTTTAAAGGACTCACCATGATTAATGTTATTCACAGAGATACTTAAATGCCTTGATCAATAAGTTTGTGAGTCGGTCCTGAGCTGATTTGCCTGCAGAGGTGGCAAGCACCACAGAAAAGAGCTGTAGACCTCTCTTTGCAAACTGCTCTCACAGCCATATCCCTCTAGCACAAATAAGATAAAATTAGGCTAAAGACAACACATCTGCAAGGACAGCAAGTTTTATCTGAGATTTTTAGGTCAGGCAAGGCTGGTTCAGTGGTGATCAGAAAAGAAATGAAAGATTTCAAAAAGCATAGACACAGGCATTTCAAATTTAAAGTTGCTTTTAACTCTTTTGGACAAAGTTCTTGGAAGATTTGGATAAGGATGTGAGATTGGAGCATTGGAAATATGGGATACACTGATTTCTTCAGAGGTGAAAGGTTCAAAGACTTCAGGGAGGCTTACTGGCAACTCTGGCAACTCTCCCCACGCTGCACATGTATACAGAATAAATGGGTGATCTGCACAACTGGAATGAACCTCCTCCATGTGCCCCGCAGAAAGTACAAGCCCTGGCGGTGTGTTTGAAAGGGGACTTGTCTTTTTAACTTGTAACTATTATTGAAACACAATATTCTTCCACCCCTCCCTGTACTTCCTGGCTTGTTTATACCTGGGCTGCCTCAGCTACTTGAACACTGATACTATGTAAATAATATCAAATAAGCAACCAGTCTATCTAAACCCACTGGATTCCCAAAGCCTCGTACTTTGACAGGTCTTTACACTTCTGTCAAATTAATCACTCAAATTCAATCGCAATATTCAGAGTCCATGACACCAAACTTAAGTATAAGTCTTTATTAGAGCAGGACCTTAGATGGCCAGGCACATTATGTAAATGTACTAAATAACCCTTTAGCCCACTAAGAAAGAAGTTTAACACCAGTGTTTCACTGAACATATTCTGAGCGCTTTGCAATAGAAAGATGACAGTAGCATACTGGCGAAAAAGACAAAGGCATTGACCTTAAGTGTCTGTGAGAATCTGCAGATAAATCCATGAATTACAGCTTCTGAAGAACAGTACTGCAAACACAGAGCAAAATGAGATGAACTCTGGCATCAGCAAAACAGAGATCAAGTGCTTGAAAAGGCAGAAAGCCTGTGCTGGAAGTACAAAGGGAATAAGCAGGACAATAATCAAAATTCAGCTTGGTCAAATACAGAAAAGTATTACTGCGGTTTGGTACCACCTGCAAGAGGCATCTTCAAACTTCCTTTTTAATAACCAAAGGGATTTAGGAGTCAAATTATCAGAATTTGCTTAGATGAGGCCAACAGAGAAATATTCATATTCATGTTGTTTGCAGCTTCATAGCTAAGTGAATAGTTAATGAACTACTGAACTTCATCTGCAAATTCAAGCTGCTGTACATCACCATGATAACTAGGTAATATTTCCCAAAATGCTTGAACTACATGAATGACTCCAAAACGAGCTTCTGTTAAAGAGCAACACCTGGAATAATTTTCCTTGCATGGGCCTTAAACAAGTGCTAGACATATCACGTCAATTCACTTAGTGATGCTCACTTAGTCATAGAATCGTACAATCACAGAACATCAGATTGGAAGGGACCTCAAGGATCATCTGGTCCAGTCTTTGGTGGCAAAAGCGCAGTCTAGACAAGATAAATCAGCATCCTGTCCAGCTGAATCTTGAAATCGTCCAACAGTGGGGGGTTCAAAACTTCTCTGAAGAGGTAATTTTCAATGGCTGATTGTTCTCACAACGAAACATTTCCCTCTTGTGTCCAGTCAGAATCTCCTCAGGAGTAACTAATGCCCATTGCCTCGTCTTTTCCATATAATGCCTTGTGACTCCCTATAAAAAGCAAGTCTCCATCTTTTTTTGTAGCCATCCTTTAAATACAGGAACATGATGGTAAGGTCTCTCCTGAGCCTTCTTTAGTATTTCATTCCTCTTGCATGAGCAATGTCCTTGGCCCAAACTGCATGTGTGCACCCTGTGAGATCAGACTTATGTAACTGCAGGCAAAAACTCTTCTTCATCAAAGTTGCCACAGACTAAAATAAAGTTGTGCACCATCAGCACAAAGTGATAAGCACTAACAAGTGAAAGGAGACAGCTCGGAGGAGGAATAGTATTTTAAAAGGGAAGAAGACAAGAGTCATCAAATAGATGATCATGAAAAAATAGATTGAATCAGCAAAGCAAAGGACGTCTCTGCAGCTACAGACCGCAGGGCATTTATTTAGATGAGAGCAGCCCCTGACAGCCTTAAGCCAAGATGCTTGCAGTCTATTTCACAATGCAACACAGTTATGCTAACAAAATAAGTCAAATAGACATAAGTATTTCTGATCTGTTAAGGGAATTTACAGTTCTAAAGAACTTTCTCTCCCTCAAATGGACACCGCTCACTCTCTCCCTCACACTGGCTGGTTTCTTTCGCTGGTTAGAATAGGTAGGAAAACACTGCTTCCGGGTATGATTTTAGGGATTATGGTAGCCTCATTATTGTAACTACTAAAATGTAATCTCAGATATGTGATTAACAATAGCTGTTCAAACAGTACATGCAAGTATAATAACGTAATCCATAACAGCAAGAAGAAAAATTTCCACCAAAAATAGTGAGAACTGAACTCCGTAGATGGGTCACTAAAACTACAGCCAGATGAAAACTTCATATAAGGGTGAATGTAGACAGAAATAAATAAAACAGAAATAAATTGGAGATATATGCATGGGCCATGTTTAACCTGAAGTAAGCCTTGCTGTACATTATGACAGAAAGGTCAGTGTCATGTCTGAGTCATGTGCTCTCTGATTTCACACAGCAAACACCAGAAATTTTCACTGGAATACACGCTACCTGCCTTCTACAATGTTCCCCATAATGGGAACAGTCTTACTAACTAATAAAAAGAAACAGACTTTCAATACTATTTATACTATAACTCTATCTGTAGCTATTTATAATTTGCTACAATCAGGTATAGACCACTGCTTTCTACTTCTAGCCACTGAATGTGACTATGCTGAGTGCTATGAAGTGAGGCATTGGTCAGGCCTTCTGCAGCTGGAGAACAGATTATCAGAGACTGAGCGTTTGGTGAGGTTTTCCTGAAAGCATAACAGTGATGGATAAATATTACTTAATGGTTGTCTTATTCCTTGGCACTCTTATTTTCGAGTCTAGAACTGGTCAAAGAAATGTGCTAGCCTAATCCTGTTGGCAGGTAGAAGTGGGAGGGAAGATGGAGACCAGAACTGAATAAAGGAAAAATACAGCAGGATATCTTCTTTCATCTTTAATTGTCACATAGCAAAAGAAGAACAACAAAACCCAACCCCAGCTAAATTATTTAGGTCAGCCTCCAAGGTTTTTCTCAGACAAAAGAAAAATCAATGTTTCAGTTGTGCTACTTCTGTTACTGTTTCTTTTAGACATAGATCAATTTCAAATGAAAACAGCACTCCCTGAAATGAAAATGAAGAATGTTTTATCGAGAAAATGTCAAACTAAATAGGCTGACATTTTTCATTATTAAAATATCTAGATGAAGAGTTCTGGGGTTTTGGTGCCTTCCCCCATTCTTTTATTTTCCAACTAAAATTTCAGAGATAATTGATTCCTTCAATATCAGTGCTACTTTTCTTTGCAATACAAAGGATACATGTCAGAACCTGAGGGCCTAAAGAGCTCCATAGCTAGCTGCTGAAGCCACCCCCAGCTCATGGGGAGCTGCCAGCAGTCAGACATCTGTGCACAACAAGCCCCTGTGACCCTCTGGTCTGGTGAGAAAAAAGGCAATGAGAGTGGAAAACACAACATGGCTGCTTTTGAATATTTCTTTATCTCTGCAAAGCTACCTGTGATTCGAAGGAACATAAATATCCCTACCTTAAGTCTAACTCCAGAGTTGCTAAAATAACTGTGCTTTGGCTAATGAGCTGTTGCTAGGGTCAGAATTATCAGCCCATCAGTGTTTCACTTTGATGTGTCTCTCCTCCCCACGCACAACCCTTCATTTCAGCTTCCAAAAGGCCCACAGGAAGATTTTCTCTCAGTGTCAGACTAATAGTGTCCCTTATACTTGCATGCTGAGGAGCCCATAGCATCTTGTGCAGATCAAGTTTGCCAATGACACCAAGCTATGTGGTTTGGTTGATAGGCTGGGGGGAAGGAATGCCATCCAGAGAGACCTTGGCACACTTGTGAGGTGAGCTGATGCCAACCTGATGAAGTTTAACCATGCCAAGTGCAAGGTCCTACACCTGGGTTGGAGCAATCCCAGGCAC